>OZ020280.1:132779-284591 GCA_963971205.1 Aethes cnicana | reverse complement strand
ATAAAGCTGTTTTATCAGCCAGTAATTATGACAGTGATAAAAATATTTATAATAATATTCTTCAATGAGTGGGTTGGCGTTTCAATGAAATCACTATCGTGGGCGGACATCGTACCTTCCGTGCGTGGCCGATAAGCGGCAGCGGCAATCGCGGCGCGAGTTTCACTTTTGGTTCGGCTTTCGGTCACTAGATGGCGCTGGCGGTCGCGCGCGCCGCTCGCCGCCATCGCTGCGAGGCGGAGTACGGGAGCCGACAGAACAACTTTATACATATAATCTGTGCCGACAGTTCGTGTGATTCTGGTAGCTGTTGCTGGCGTAAGGTGTTTATGTATGCGAGACATTAATGCGCTTGTTTACGTGATTAACTAGATACGATTGGACTAGGCACTTAATCGTAATACAATATTTACTTAGTTAAACCTGTGACGTGTTGCAGATTGACGTAAGCATGCATTTATTTATCTTGTCGGTCGGCTAAGATAAGAACAAATATAATATAGATATTTCAGTAAGGTCTCACTTGGCATCCAGGGCAGGTAGAATAAATTACCCTCAAGTTAGGTAGCTACTGAGATTATGAGAATTTTAATTTGTGGAAGTGTCTTTATCTGTCAATAGATAACATTTATCTTTTAGGTGAGGATATTTGATTGGAAATATATAACACTTGTTTCGTTCGAACTATTGTCCTTACTTTCGATAGTGGTAGGACCTGGTGCAAGGTCCGTCCAGAATCTGGACTCCAGATAGCTACTACCGTCTTACTCGTTAACCGCCGCCAAATAGCAGTGATCGCACTGTTGTGTTCCGGTAACGGCCAACGGGTCAAGTCAGCCGATGAAATTACTGGCATAGAGTCAAAGAGGCATTCCATCTTAGGCTTCAGAGTTGGTAACGCATTCGAATTCTTATGATTTCTTATGTCAATGGGCCGCTGTGACGACTTACTATCAGGTGGCCGGTGTGCTCGTTTGCCTACCAATGGGTCACGTAATCTCACCCACCACAGCAACTCAGTAACGACGCGCCTTAGGCGGTTGGTAATCTTATTTGAATTTCTGCTGAGGTTCCAATGATTGTTTGTTGATTGGTGTTGATGTGGCGAGCAGAGCTGTGACCATTATATTTGCTTTGTTCATTTAATAATGTGTATTTCCTTTAATGATAACCATCAATTAAAGTTATGCAATTTTTTAAAGTAAAACTAAATATGAAATTGGTTAACAAATTACAGGTAGGAATTGGACATACATATATATCTTTGGATATACATACCTATTTAGCCATTATAAATTAAGCACTCCATACCATGTATGGAGTGCTTAATTTATAATTCATTGACTTCAAACGCTAAAATTTTACGTTTATTGCATAAAATACAGCTCGAAGGTAAAAAGAGAGAAGCGACTATTTTATTGAAAAGAAAGTCCTGTACAAATTCACGAACGCGTCAGGATTCATTGTAAATCTATAGACAAAGGCTATCGAGTGGCGGTAAGGCTATACTACCCTCATAAAGTTTACCTCCAATTGTCAGAGTTTAGTTGGCAATTTGGTCTTTAACTGTTGGCGTTTTAGGTTAGTTTTTGAACGGTGGTAATTAGTTGTAAATTATGTTGTGTAACCTTTGAGGCAGAGACAATAGCACCTTGTGCCCGTGTGGCACACGTGCGCGCGCGCAGACCACTTAGTGTTGCCAGGGCTTGCGTCTCTAAAAGTAGGTAGGTAGGTACAATTCGTTTCTTAAAAGTTACCTCTAATTAGATACCTACGGGAAGTGTTTCTTTTTCCCACTAAAGACAAGATTTCGAAAATAAGTAGGTAGATAGAGTTCAGTAACATTTTTGCGTCATTTAATAATACGCATGATTTTTTACCACTTTACACATAAGTACAGTTTTAAAGTCTTCAAAAATTCACAAGTCAAAATCCATCACTATTTAGGATAACTCATATTGAACATAAAGGTAGGTAATATAATATAACCCTGACAATAAGGGGTAAACTTGCAATAAAAATCCAGGATCAATTTAATGTAAGGGCCGATTGACTATGGAATCCCGAGCCTCTACGAATATCGTCTGAAAACCTAAAAAATTCTTACCTACATTTGTTTGTTAATTTGTTACATAAGAGTAATCAAATGCTACGAAAAATGTTAAAATGTATTTATCTGGCAACCCTAGGCCACACCTAGCGCATTGTCAACGGACGCTTTGTCCCGTTTTGTCTTAAGTTTATTTTAGACGTTGATATAATGCAGTGTCTCGCTATTTATAATTTATAGGTATTCTTTCGTGGGACGGTCAGGTTTTTTAAAAAATGCAAGGTAGAAACAGATGTTGCTATTTAATTATAGTGTCTTCGTGGGATTAAGTATGCAAGTTGAATTTATGACGCTATTGTGCTTTGGGAATTAATACTTAGTTAATAAGTAGGTACGTTATTATTTTGTTAAGTAATTTTATTTTGCACAAATGTAAAGCATTTTAGGTTTGCCTTCTCTGTTTTAATATCATAGGTAGATGTTTATAGACTGTTATTCAAATTCTATGATTTTAATTGTATATAAATTGATTACTCTCACAACTAACACGAATCTAACGTTACCTACGTTATTAAGCTTGAAATTTTATACATCAAATCTTGATATGTCCGGTTACGACAATTTCAACTGAAATTATAAGCTTAATTATTAATATAATATGTAAATTGAAAACTATGATGTGGTTTTCAAAATATAACTTTCTCATTACTCTTCATTATGGCCAACCTCGTTAGATAATGGTGTAGGTATATCAGGTATATAGATACACAGCTTTAGGTAATGATTTAAAAATATGTCATTGTCAAGTTTTGACATTTTGAGACTGTCGACATCTATGGAATTTATATATAAGTCTTCTGCTTGAGTTTGTTGCGGCGCTTCTTCTCAAGCAATGGGTCTAGGAAGCGCTGGTAAATTCTTTTTCTGACGTGTAAAAGTGCCCCTATGTGGCCAATTTGCTGAATAAATGATTGAATTTGAATTGAATTTGAATTTGTTTTAATGCATTGTAGAGCATCTATGGCGTCTCACTAGAAACGCTAAAAGAATTTGACTCAAGTCAGTAATTGCTAAATATTACGTACATACCCAAATGACTAGAGTGAACACAAAGTAGGTACTTATCTATAGACTAAACAAACAATATCTATACCTAAATTACTTGGGCAAGTTTACAATACAGAAAATGACTCCTCGTGTTCAGTCTAGTTAATAGGTAGGTAGGTAGGTATACAGACAGCCACTTTGTTCAACTCGATATGCCGTTGATTGCCATTCCCTTTGATCGCGGTATATACCTAGCTGGTGGTGAATCAGGAGTGTTTACGTGTCCGCGTTCCCACGGGCCCGTAAACAAAGCGCCACATCTGGCGACGCCGGCGCATCTACAGGTATCTATACTGTTTTATGATCGCTGAAAATGCCTTTAAATCGAACAAACAAAACGAACGGAAGATTATAAACTTAAAGAAATAGGTAGTTGTTTATTAGAAATGCCCAATTATGTCGTCGATGGAAAGGTATAATTGGAAATTAGGTTCCAGTTTCGAGTCCACTTACGAGATTGGTAACAATTTGTAACGCCTATTCTATAGATGGTGTTGCAAATGTCTATAGGTATCGATATAAACTGTGGTGAACACTGTCCATTACGTGGGAAGTGTGAAATTTAAAGGTACTTACCTATCAAACAAGTGGAAATTGTTACCGTAAATCTAAATGCATTATGGTATAGAATCTTATGAACAACGAAGATGTTACACTATTGTACGCCAGTAGTCTCTTTGTAGACCTAATGGGATGCAAGATTAATTCAGAAAAGGCCAAATTTGGACTCTTTTAAATGTCAATTATGAATCTACCAGGCTACCAGCCCCGTTGCTGAGAGAAGGAGCACCGAACAAACTCAATAAAGATCATCTTTTCAAAATTGTGATGTTTCCTTACATAAATAATTGGAAACATTTTCCATATCATCTTTTTCAACTCTATCAATAGGTAAATAGAGCTCTTTTTTCCAATGTCCCGTATAACTTTTCAAATAGTTTAGTATTAAACGGCTGTACCTATTATTATATGTTTTGCTCGTTTTTCACCGTTGGAATCGATTCGCAAGGTCATTACGAGCTATCGTTCATCTCGATCACATTTCGATGGCGAGCCGATACGGTTTCCGATCGCCCGCATGCCAGCATCACCTATTATTAGTGCAGACTATTGTCGGTTCAACGGATTTTTGTGGCCATGGGAGTTTTCGTAATTGATACTTAGCCGTGTGGGGTCAGGAATTCATGATGTGACGTTCATTTTGTAATGCGCGTGGCATGTTGAATACTGGCGTTTATTTTTACTCTGTTTACCTTATTGGTAGGTAATTGCCCGCGTCCAATGTTATGTTGTTCTAATGCACTTCGATCGGATTTATCACAACGTAAACGCTTGGGCGTAGAGACCGTAACATGTTAAAGTATTTAATAAAACACTAAAACATCTATTAACGTACGCCTATCGCGACTTTATTATCTTTGTAACTATTTATCAGTGTATATTACCTACAACATCCAATCCCTTATCGCGGCGTTGTTTGCGTAGCGCCATCTGTAGTTAAGGCAATTAAAATAAAACCTGTCATTCAAGCTTATCGCAAAGGGCACGTTTATCCATTCAAACCCTATCGACCGTTTCGAAAAGTAAAAAACCGAAGCTGTAATCAGCTTAGAGCGCTCCCGGGGTTATCAGTCGTGGGTTCGTTCCCGGTGTGGGACCGTTGTATAAAAAATCGAGATCACATTAAAATGAAGTTATTATCTATTTTAAGCGTTATTTACGAGTGCGCTTATCTAAGAACACAGGGCAGGATGTATTGATTGACATTTTAAAATCTCTCAGGCCCTACTGGTTCACTAAACTTTTCACTGTAAGTAAAAAACTAGACTAGACTAAATACAAATAAAACTACTACTACTACAGCCTATTTGCGTCCCACTGCTGGGCACAGGCCTCCTCTCATCACGAGAGGTGCGGATTGGGGACTTCACACACATCTTTGAATTACTTCGCAGATGCGTGCAGGTTTCCTTACGATGTTTTCCTTCACCGAAAAGCTCAGTGGTAAATTCAAATTGAATTTCGCACATAATAAGTAAACTTAGAGGTGCGAGCCGGAATCAAACCCCCGACCCTCTGCATGAGAGGCGGTGGGTCGAACCACTAGGCCACCACGGCTTTTTTAAAATGAAACTTCTAGAAATATCAGTCAAAAATATAACTCTGATGACGTGGATTTACATTAGTTACAGAGAATACAATATCAGTCTTATTTACTAATTTCTACCTCGGTCTTTGTAGCCATATAACAGACACAAGAGATAGCACTTTTTATTTTAATTGCTAGTATTGCATTGAGAGCTGCTTACAGTACCAACAGCACATTTTAATTGTGTTTCACCTCTATCACGTTATGCCGAGTGGAAACTCGTAAACAGACGCGCCGTGTTCCGCCGAACCATTATCTGTATCCGCTGGCCGCGCGCTCTCGATAAACAATCGAATCCGTAGATTGTTCGAAATCATCGTTCTCATCATCATTCTAATTAACTATACCATTTTTTTGCCTGTATGGCCGTGGTCGGGAGTTCAAATCTCTAAATGTTTCTCTTCGGTCAATATTTTGGTTTAGACCACACCTGAGTTCGTACAGAGTAAATTCCATTGCCCGCAATCCGCACGCAATACAAAGATGTGACGTGCTGTTCGTCATTCGGTTTGGTGATAGCCCAAACCCTGTCATATTGAGTAAAATTGTGCTCCAGTAGTGAGACTAGGCTGTTTTAAATGTGGATACCCACACAAACTGGTGCCCTATGCGGTGCGATTACATACCGCATTGCATTAAAGTTTCGAAGATTAAAGAAAATCGCATTGGTGGTTGCTTATTATCGGACTATAGTGCAACTATCGATTAACAACTACCCCGAATAAACAATTAGCTACGTTCAGCAGATGTAGTTTACCTAATTCAATAGTGGACATTGTTCTGAAAAATCTCACGTCAGTGTCGCATCCATGTGGCGCGCAGACGCCGACCCCGCGTCACGTCACGTCCGTGCCGGACGACGCTAATTGTTCTAACTATTGCCTGCTTCGTCCTAAACAATCACCACAATAACACCAACAATCCTAACACTTCTACCATTAACGACACAGAGTCCAAAGTAACAATCCCAGGTGCAAAACTAAGTTAGGATAGCACAAGCTGGTGCCAGATGGTCTACAGGATGCTTTGTGTTTCGATACAAGTGTCAAAGTAATAGCTATTATACTTGACTTGCAGATAATGAGTGGAAGCGAACCTTTAAATGTTTTGTTAGAGATAAGAAAAAACAAGATATACAAAGTAATCGCTTTACCTAAGTCCTGGTGTCGGTTTCATAGCATTATGGTATTATATCTTTACTACTCTGAACGCAATGTTTGCTGTTGGACTTAGATAAGCTGGTGACTCTTTTTTTTCAATTGCACATGTCCGTCCATGACGAGCATTACTTATTTATATTCATTATTATTTTTCCTGTTATATATGAATAATTTACAAAGTAGGATTTTCTGTACCTATCTCCACCGTCCGCTGCCAGTATAGGTAATAATCATGTACTTATCTAACGCTGGAAGCCGTGGTGGCCTTGTGGTTCGACCTACCGCCTCTCATGCTGAGGGTCGGGGGTTCGATTCCGGCTCGCACCTCTAAGTTTACTTATGTGCGAAATTCAATTTGAATTTACCACTGAGCTTTTCGGTGAAGGAAAACATCGTGAGGAAACCTGCACGCACCTGCGAAGTAATTCAAAGATGTGTGTGAAGTCCCCAATCCGCACTGGGCCCGCGTGGGGACTATAGCCCAAACCCTCTCGTGATGAGAGGAGGCCTGTGCCCAGCAGTGGGCCGTAAATAGGCTGTTGTAGTAGTAGTAGTAGTATCTAACGCTGTATGATCCACAATACTGGTTTTATAGTTCAAATACATATTCGTACGTATTAAATCGCACTGTGCTATGTACAGAATATAAAGCAGTACCTAAGTTACTCTGTTGAATATTTATAAAACGTCATCCTCGATACTCGTTCCGCGGAGACCCAAGAGCAAGTAATGTAGTCGGACGATGATTTATATCGTATTATGAACACATCGGGGGCTCAGAAGTGGATGCACCTCCTTTGTTCGCCGGCTCATAAAAACAGGGCCCACTATTGTTATTAAGTTATTAAAGTATTCGTTAATTAATTAAAAGCCCCTCGCGATGACGCGGCGGGATGGTGCAGCAGCGTGAGGAAAATGCCTCTATAGGTATTGTGTTGATAATTTTGTAAATAAGTTATATCCGTACGTTTCCTGCAGGTAAATAAACCTCTACGGTTGCGGTTTTCAGCGTTTATACTGTCCACATTATACATATACCTACCTTCGCCATTACATAAGTAGGTAAATGAGTTATCTTTCACTTGTAATAGAATAGATACAATAATACTCGGATTTTATATTATATGGCGTTACTTGGCAAATAAGCCACGTGAGGGTATAAGCGTGGTATCTGTGAGATCGCGAATGCGTTGTCAACCCTGAGGACTAAGGTTGAATATCTAATGCTAGTAATTAATAATACCTACTTAGAGGTAGTCTTGAACAGGATTCCTGTTACAGGCATGTATCCGAAAGAAGCCAGATTTCATTGGCCTTATTAAAAACAGTGTCCAAAGAATACAACAATGATAAAAACTTACGATTGTTATTATGGCAAGTTTACAAGTATTTTCTGGATTGTCAAGCATGGGCTCGGCGACAATGTTGTCCGTTACATTAATAGTCCGCCATGTTTTGCTAAAAAGAGCTTAACTGCAGTAGGGTTGCCTTGGATCATAGGTTATTTTTCCTGAGCAGCAATATTCGCAAGAGGCGCTGGCACGAGGCTGCGGAAGATACAGTACGTGGAGCACTTCAGGCCGTTATTGCTGGTTCTGCAGGGATGCGCAGGGAGCATGCTGCCATCTCCCATTTCTCGTAGAGAATAGTTGAATAACAACTGGAATTTTAACTCGGTATAAACAGCTAAATGTCACACCGATTTGAATGCACAGGAAAACTTACAGTTAATTATAAATACCCAAGTTCTATGTAGGTACTTCTATCTAACCTACCTAGTTCTCATACATGACAAAATATCTAAATAAATATTTACAACATTAATTTTGTAGGTTACCTATATACTTTTCTAGATTTTAAAGTAAATTTTCTTAGTGTTACACACCTGCTCAAATATTGACATTATACCTAATGTAACTTTATTTTATAAAGAAGAAGAAAGTCGTTCATAGGTACAGCTAGCAAGCAACCCTATTACGTTATAAACTGACCTAAGGAGGTTTTATCAGACAGAACATGCGGAACCCGAAGTCCCGTTCGTCGACAGAGGTGTGCAGGCGACATGGCCTGAGTTGGCGCGCGCCGCTTCCGCCCGCGGCGCCTCCGCGGCCCCGAAAAAACAATGCAACCTTCATCGCGCCAGGTTTCCGCTTCCGACGCCTTCATTACCCCCGCCGCGTTAAGTATAGGAGTGAATGTTGCGATTTTTATTATCTATCCTATGTCATCTTTATTGTTATTACCTTATTATCCTTTACCAGGATTTTTAAAACTTCGCTGAACTTAAGACACCAATTTACCTATAGTTGTACTTGACTTGAATTCGTGCTAAAATCACCTACTGGGAATCGCTCGCTATATTATACACATACACCTAGAAACAGTTCTGTAGATGACACGCACAGTGGTGTGAAAAATTCGCTCTATACCTACCTACTTTGTTAGGTCGCGAAATAGCGAGTGCGTGCAGCATGCACTGTACGAGCAGTGCTATTGTTAGGTATATCAAGAAGTAAAAGGAAAGGTATCCCTCCATATTCTTGTTTAGGGTGCAATGGTCCGGTCTCGTATGTTAATTACATGAAGAAATATTCATCAACACAACACGGTCCGCGCGCAGCCCGCTGGCAGCGGCGGTGTCGCGGCTTCATGCGCCATGAACCCTTAATGTAGTTTCACTCCACCACGCCGCCTCCCGCTCGCAGCGCAGCCTTTGTAAGTTTCTTGAACCATGTTTATTTTTCGCTTTTCATTTCCGCTCCTCGTAGAAATTAATGTGTAAAGAATTTGGCGCGACGTGTTGTTCCAAAGTTCTTTCTGTGTCTACCTATTGTTTGAGTTTTAATTGTTGGCAGCGAGTTTTTGTGGATCTTTCGTTTCTTTTTCCCTTCTTTGACTGCATGGAGATACAACAGTACCTAACCCCAATTAAGTTAGGGTAGATGCAGGTGGAATCCAACATGTAATAGGTGTTTTGTACAGACACAATGATTATTAATTTATCAAACGAAATAGGTAACTTAACTACCTAACACATTTATGACTTACTTACCTACTGAAGATACTAAATAATTACGAATTAACGAACCTATTCACTAAACCAATATGACATCAATATTGAATTGTTTCTACGGAATCTTACATTAAAAAAGACTAAACTTAAACAAATCTGGGCTATGCACTCGCACATTCGTCGCCATCAGCAATCGCTGGCGGCGCGCCAACTGTGGCAAAGGTGCGAATCGGCGACCTTCCGCGACGCCGGCCTGTTGGTAAACATAATGCTACAGCTCCATTTCTACGTAATAAACAAATTAATTTGAGCGACACTCGTGTAATGCGACAATGACCGCTGCTTGCCAGAACTTTCTAGATAAACAGCGTGAAGCGTCTCGATAATCGTGACCTACTCGTGGCCTGGACAACTGCGTCTTACCTTCGATAACATTACCTACGCACGTATTCGCTGAAGACAAAGGGCGATCAATCAATCGAACGATATCGGTGGCATCTTCCTAGAATCAGGCGGCGGAGCGCCTTGCGTGTGCGATCCTTCACCTCCGCCCCGTTATCTGCCCGATAATACACACAAATAGGCTACCGATTGACGTCAGAGCAGCTCAGCAGAGGTGCCCGCCTCGCAGCTTCCGACATCCTCAACCTTATCGCGAAGTAATAACAAACATTTCAGATCGACCGGCCGCAATTAGCTGATGTACCTCGCTGACACAACCTCGGCCCAGGCTCGGCCTCATTCTAACAAGGTTCACAAATTAAACTACGACGCAGTACCATTAAAAAATATGATGACAACCTACTCTACCGCGCGATTACAAGTTATTACCAACCTACCGACGTATCTGCTCGAGTGCCCAAAGTTTGTTTAGGTAGGTATATGAACCGTTCTCTATATTTTCATGTTGCGATACATATATCTAACATCGTTATATTAAAAGTTGTCAGTCGGATACTCGCGCGGAGTTCATTTGATGGTTATGATCACATTTCCTAGGTATTATTTTCTTATAATACAAATTGTTATTCCCAGAATTCCTATTCTGTCATAGGTAGATTTATACTGTATTTACCGGTAAACTTTATCAGAATACCTACGTTTCCTTGAATTGTGTCCTATTATTGAAAAGTCGGTCGATTCAAATTATACCTGTCAATATTATAATGAAACCATGAGTAACGGTTTATTATTTATAATGTTAAATGGGAGTTTATTATCTTGTTTTGCGGTATTTACCTACTTTAAACACGCACGGTTTTCCTGTTTCAGGTAAGTAAATTAATTGCGTTTATTAAGTAAATATGACTAAGATACATTTCAAAAGGTATCCATCATTTAATAAGTATCTAATTGAGGTTTAAAACGCAATTTTAGATTATTTTAAACATTAATTATCACAGAAATAGTTTCCGCCGCGACTTCGCTCCCGTGGAATTTGGTTATCGCGTTGCCGCGGAAACAACCCTTTTTTCCGGGATAAAAAGTAGCTATGTCCTTGTATTCCCTGAGACTCCAACTATCTCCATACCAATTCCATATATAGGTATCGGTCAAGTGGTTAAAGCGTAAAGAGGTAACAGACAAATAGTGTTACTTTCGCGTTTACGTATAATGTCACAGAAAATAGTACTTATAGTTATATTCCTTCTAGACCTTACTATTATCAGGAATTAGATTTAATTGTAAGGCATTGCCGCGCTTATGTTTCGTGCACAAGATGGCGTCAGACGCGCCAAATGATTGCCCGCCTCGTTATTTGGCGACGGTCGTTCCTTCATTCACAATAACTCTCGGAGACGGATGCGGAATACTAGTTGATGTATGTTTCTAGGTTAGTGGACATTGGAAAACAGGTGCACTGGTGCACACCCACATAGGATTAATTAATTTTGGTAGAATTGTCTTCCTCCATGATTATTTTTGTTGCTGTTATATTTTCAGGTTACAGTGACCTACAAATGTTTATACTGGTTGTTTATATGTTTGTACCTGCCATGCATTACTATTACAGTGATGAATTTATTTAAGTGCTCTTACATTTGCTTCGTAAAATTATTTCGTACCCAGATTCACCACACCAAAGGTCAGTTCTAGATTTCTTCGAGTTGACCTCAATTGCGAGATGTTTCCAAGTGGAACTCACAGAATACAGATTTGTATTTATCTAATACCTATATCAAGATAAATGTTTTTTTTTCTGCGTTCAACATTAAATAAAATATCACGAACGAGGTTGCATGTCCTATCAGCTTAATCATCCGTGTTTCCGTACGTGTGTTAATACCTAGTACCTACCTATACGTCTGTATCTGTGTTTGTGTACCTGCTTATCGCACAAATTGAAATGGCCACCGCCATTCATGCACTAAGTATCCTTACTAAGATTATAAATGTGAAAGTGTGTTTTTGTTGGTTTGTTTGTTTGTCCTTCCTTCACGTCCCAACGACTGGACCGATTTGGATGAAACTTGGTATGGAGATAGTTTCAGACCCTGAGAATAACATAGGACTATCCCGATATTTCTATGGGAACCGGTTTTTTTTCGGGTCATACCAGGTTTTTCAATAGGTACTTCTATAACTATAACCTAAATATGTAGAGTATCATCGTGTACGCAAATTCTAAGCGGGCAAACGGCTAGTATCTTGATAGTTCGAAGTCGCCGTGTAGAAGTGACCATATTGAATGGAAATGGAGTTGCAGTCTCATCTCATTATGTCATAATAATATTATCAGAATGCATGACTTTCAAAATATCGTTATCATCATAATTACTTAAGTACCCAAAACACTTTCAAGCGTAACATAGGCTTGCCCTAAAGATGGCAAGACAAACCAGCCTTTTGGCACCCACGCCCCACATTGCCTCACCCAGTGTGTTGGTCGCTTCATCTTGTCGGAGCCCTAGGTACCGACGACACAGCGTCACTGCGTTATACCTAAGAAGTTAAGACCGTTTTGCGAGAACTTTCTAGCTCCACCGGCCATTACCGCTCAGCTTAGATGACAATATTAAGCATGTAGGTTGGTATTAAACTTCACTACACATTTAAAAGGAATACAATTGTCGGACTGCATTTTCCAGTCCACCATGACAGCAAACAGAACGGCGCCCCTTGAATATCTAGTAAATAGTTCTCGAAACAAAGTATCATGGTGGCTTGCAGAAACATAATGACGCTCCAATCCCGCTAGCTGTAAGTACACGTGTCGCCTATCACAGCGGCCAGTGCCTTGGCCCGCCACTCCTGCGCACTGATATCGCCCCCTGCGTCCCGCGCCCCGCGCCCCGCGCCCCGTCGCGCCATTTCCTTCCACCTACGCGATAACGGCAACCGCCGAGTTCGTTGGAATAAAAGTAGGTAAATGTTGATACGGTTTTTTAATTATCGTACCTACCTAAGTACTTGTATTATAGAATGCTTAATACCTTAATGTTTACTATCTATTAACGAACAATAATATGTTTGCGTGTTACTTAAAGAAACATATGATGTAAAGTTATAGTCAAATATTGCAATTAGCTAGATATATAAAATAAACGAAGAGGATTAAACGCGTAAAGTCAACCACTGCTGCAGCACCGCGTGTCTAGAAATTAATTGAAATCAAAAAATGGTATTTTCCACAAAGAATTGCATTATTGATATGAGCATGAGTAAAATATTAATTTGGACACTTAAAATTAGGTACCTATGACAAAACGCGCATCTGGAAAGAAAATTTTCAACTTAATGGTAACTTAATTCTTGGTCATTTCCAAGGCAAGTAGCGCCTAAACTAATAGGGATGACGACAGGGTGAAGAAATCGAAATTCTAATTAGTCCGTCAGTCAGGTAATAAAAAAATATTAGACACGTATTTTTCGTTTTTTCAAATTAACAAAGAATTACTAAGTTAAAACGCATTAAAGTTGGAGAGTGGGGGCTAACTACGTCACCGTTAGGTATAAATCGTACCTAACCGTGACGTCACGCGACATTTCAACTCAATATATCTCCGTATAAGATTGATTACGTTAAAAAAGAAAAAATACGTGTCCAATACTTTTCAATAATCTTCCTGATAGACTAAGGAAAAAAAAGTTGTCGTCTCCCCTATTGTCGCGATTGCCATTTTCGATTTTTAAAGTGTTAATTAATACTATGAGAAGTGAGAACCTGAAGATCGTTCTGTATAAACAATTGGATAACTAATTGATCTAGTGTTGTTTTCCGCTAGATAACCGACGTCAGCGCGGGCAGAGGTCGCGATAAGGCCGTGGCGTCACTGATTAAGCCGAATCACTACACCCGTATATTACACGACTGTTTTCTGTACGCACGCCCGCGGCCGGCCGCACACGGGAGGTTTTCAAAACATGTAAAAGAAATCCCAACAAAAACATTCTGTAAAAAACTAGCCAAGTCTCGATGGACCTGAAATCTAGACAAAGTGGTGCCAAGTCTAAGGTTCCTTACTGCGATTACTTTCAGTATAGTTAATGTTGTGTGACTTGGCCGTTTGTACCCACTAACGTATAAAGAATGTTCAACGGCCAAGTCACACCACATTAACGGTACGGCAGTGTTTGCTTCGCGCTCGACTTGGCGGGGGCACTGCCGTGCCCCCCGATCACACAGCCACATACACACTCGGCGCTATTAACCTCCTTTTGAAATAAAAAAACCGGCCAAGTGCGTGTCGGGCCACGCGCAAATTATAGGGTTCCGAAGTTGAGGATGCCCAGAGTACCTTTCTAAGACTTATTAGCATCTAGCTAGACTGTGGTATGACGTGCCCGCCCGACGCCCCTGCCGCTCGAGAAAAATCATCATTATAAGTTGGTCGACTATTACTCGTAAGTTTGTACAGCCTACTTAGCTCTGATAGTTTTCCTTTCAACTACGTTATATATGCCACAACCGTGATTTTTTTCAGCCATCCAAATACCACCATTTAGCTGGCAGGGGGGGGGGGGGACACGTGACTCTAACAAAAAATAGCACTTTAAAGCTTAATATTTCACAAACGCATCACTTAATCAAAAAATGGTTTTAACAAACCCACAATATTTTTTTAAGACCTATTCAACGATATGCCGCACCATGGGGTAAGCAAGAAAAAAAAATTACATCCCCACTTTACGAGTAGGGGAGGTACCCTATATAAAATTTATATTTCAAAATTTTATTGTAACACTTTGTCAGCGTAACTAATATGCATATTCATGCCAAATTACAGCTCTCTAGACCTAATAATCTCCGAGCAATAGTGCGGACAGACGGACGGACGGACGGACGGACTTCGGAACCCTAAAAAAGGGAAATTGAAATCCTAAATTGGCCTGTTCATTGAGGACCTACCACTGTAGACTCCTATAGAGTCAGTTCGAGGACCTTCTTGTTGAATCCTCACTAAATTAAAGTCGCAGTAGGTTTAATTTACCATTGAGCTTTTCGGTGAAGGAAAACATCGTGAGGAAACCTGCACGCATTTGCGAAGTAATTCAAAGATGTGTGTGAAGTCCCCAATCCGCACTGGGCCTGCGTGTTGACTATAGCCCAAACCCTCTCGTATTGAGAGGAGGCTTGTGCCCAACAGTGGGATGCAAATAGGCTGTAGTAGTAGTAGGTATAATTATCTATCACTGTCCCTGAATTCAATAAAGTTTTGTATATTTTTCATTGGATATTTTATCTTCAATATTTGTCAAATTTTCACAAACTACATAAGTATACCGTATGAAAGAATTAAATAAATTTCCATCCCCCAAATCCTAATCCCACTGTAAGTGGCCACGGGCCAGCTTCCACAATGTTTACAAATGATAGTAAACTTGAGCTACAAAAATGGCTGGTCATCATACAAAATTTGTCTCTAGTGGAATTCTAACCCAAATCCCATAAGAACAAAATGTCTAACTGACGCTTAAAGGATATAAAATAATAACAAAAAATACCTAGGTTGACAGATTTCTGGAATCCATAAATTGTTAGTTACAAATCTACTTTAGATTTAATCCGATATGATGATGATATTTACTGGTTAAAGAGAAGGTCTTAAAATTCTTGTTAGAACTTCAAAAGACACGTGTCTTCTCAGTAAGATCTAGTGGGTCTTCTTAGAAATATAGCTAGTTATAATGGAACGATCATACGAGTAGGTACATACGTGTCACAGAGATAACCTATCGATCGCGTAACGTAAACTCGTTTCATTGAGTGATCGTGCAATCCATATAGATTCACGGAAAATCTTGCGTTTTGATTCATTACATTGACGACATTCTCGTTATTTTGTTTTATATTGGAATGGGTAATAATTTCTCTAGAAGTAGACGATTAATCTATGGGAAATCTTTGTAACTAACAAGTTATGGATCCCAAAATTGTTTTCTTTTTTTCATTATTTTAAGTATTTTTATTACCTAAATCTTTTGAACGCCAGCGAGTCATTTGTTCTTATGGGATTTAGGTTCGAACTCCACTAGAGAAAAAAAATTGTATGATGAGTAGGCATGTTTGTAGCTACCCAAGCCATATATGTTGATGTTTATTAATCGATACTAATTATTATAAATGCGAAAGTAACGCTATCTGTGACGTCTTCACGCTTACATTACCTTATTTCTTTTTCCAAATTATTCCATACCTTCTCTATTTTCTAGTAATTATTATTTGCATTGCTTAATTTTTGTACTTGCATTTGAGTTCCTATAGTGGAACACAATCACTTTGAAATTGCTCGCAAGAAATGAGCATCGACAGTTTATAATCTAACTAGCTAAATTTACCAGGTATGTGTACATCTCTGACCTCATTGTAACTTTCCATCGGTTGAGATAGTGATCATCACAGGGCCGTTTTGAATAAGTGACTGACTAACAAATGGCAAACTAATGAGATTGCAAACTGGAACGTTATCTGAGGTTAAGTTTCATTTACTACCTCTAATTAGATTATACCTAAGCTAATGGTACCTACCCAGCTCTACGTAGTACTATTATATATTCTGTGACATTAAACTAATTTAAACGTGGTTTGATTATCATCATATTCTGTCGCAAGTGGAGCTGCAGGATTAGATATGCTATTTTACACATTCAAATGTACGAGCAGAGACAAGGTAGATATACCTATATGTAGTATATGTATACTGACAATCTATAGGTACATACTTACATTGCGGTGTACATCGGCTCGGTGTACATCGGAAAAGCTCTGTGTATGTGATAAACATCCATTCAGGGGCGCTTCAAATTTCATACAGGCTACCTAGGCAGCGACATCTATTATCGCATTTAACACTTATTTTAGATGTACGCTGATTTTTACGAAGGTTGTCATTCTAGGTTTACCTTGCTTTTTCTTGCGAGTGTTTTAAACATACCCGGCCTGTGGAAAACCGCCCCGTGTGGCCCGCTCGGATTCTTCCAATCTGTACAGCGTCTGGTGATTCGCGTTCCACTTATTATCGTGCCGCGGCCATTTGCATAAGAATAACAAGGAGGATTATTGATGTCCCCCGCCGCACCGCCCCGCGCGACCCAAGTAACAAACACTTTACAGTTGGCCCTTTTTTAAATTTAAAATTTCTTGTACAGTTCTCTTTAGCTTGAATACTTACCATCTGTGCTTGTGAATGTCCAGTTACCTGCATTATAATAATGTTATGTAAATATTTAAATGTTTTAATGTTTTGTGCTACTCGCTAGAGAGAGTAGAAGTTACTTTGCTTTGATCGTATGAGAACTGGTTTGATCTTATCGGAACAGGATATTCTTAGAAGATTTTATGGCTTGCCTGACTTGAAAAAGAAATAAAGTCATGGGTACCTATGATTTACACAGAAACGTGACAGCTGTTATAAAACGATAGTTTCAACTTTTAAGATCGGGATGATTAACAGCACCTACTAGTATCCGCTTCTGCTTCAATTGCACGAGTGCACCAAAATGACGGCCAACGGAGCGAAATGGCGAGCGATTGTAAGGGCCACTAGCACCAAGCCGCTAACCTCGGTTTAGCATCTTAATTGAACTGTATCAACTCAACTCGAGTTTGAAGATATCCCGGAGATAGCCGCGTTGGCGCAAGTCGGCATAAGAAGCATTAACAACTGCCACGAATGCGACTTACGACGGCCGCGGCCGCTTAGTGCAGATCACGGTCGATCGAGAAGGCAGGAGAGTCCTCAGCCGGCGTCCTGTGTTCGGGCCCGCGCTCGCTTGTGCCTTGCGATCGCTCGTAATGCTTAATTTTGTTCTCTTTTCATGTTTGCTCTGTATACATTTCGTCTAAAATGGAATGGAATAATTTGATGTAATGCCGCATCGACGTGGGCCGGATTGGCGCTTCACTTTTATGTCGGCCGCGCGGCTATATTGATATTGTATGCTAATGCGCTCCCAATGCTCCTAGTTATTGTAATAAATTATGGATTATTTGTACGTGCTTAGCGATCGTTCTCTATGAATTCAGGCCGGGAATGAAAATGAAGAGATTATGTCTATGTCTTTCCCGAGCAACAAAACTGTATTAAGTTCTTCTTGCTGATGTATATTGCATGCGGATCGTAACTTCAGCTTAAGCTGCGAGGGTAAATAATCAAGTGGAAACACATGTATAATTTTTCTATTGTCTTTGTACCTACTTTACAGTCAGAGTGAAATCACTTATCTATGTAAAGTCAAAGAAATGAATTTTGATAGCAGCTGACAGGGGTCAGCCCTTGGCGGTGCAAAGTTCGCAACTCCCGTAAAACGGTGGTAAGTCGGGCACCTTTCGGCGGCGCGTGCGATTCAATTAACAGCCTCCGTAGCACGTGACACCACCGCTACGGCGCCGCTACGCGCTACGTGGCTACACGCTACGTGACTACGACGCTCTACGATCTACCTTCCTGATTATTTCTAATGGCGGGTAACTGAATTCACACTTCATGTTTGTCGATAATAGACCGCGGACTAATAGAATGCCGGCCGCTTTCATTACTCAAAGTTAAATCGGAACTACCGTAAAGGTTAACCCCAATTGAATAGATCGCAAACTAAGGCTGACCGCCGGAATCAACTCGTCGAAATGAAGCTTAAATAAACCTGATCGGGCGGCGCAGACGAGCATTCCCACGATTAAAATTCCAAGTTCCCTTTTTGCGTTGTTCGCGCACCTCGCCCTAAATCACGGGGCTCCGGGGTTGCTTAATTCAATCATGATAACTGCGCCCGCAAGAAATAAATTGACCAATGACCGCTACTGCGAGCTTCCAGGGCTGCCGATTGAAGGTCTCCGGATACGAGGAAATTATATTACATAAAAAACAACAGCGTTAAAGTTTAGAGGTAGGTTCAGTCACCATGAGATATATCTGACCGAACAAGGTGATCACAAATATGCGAACACGACCTCATTGATAAGACTTTATAGTGCATGTTCAGATTTTTATGATCACCTTTATTTGCTCAAATATATCTGACTGTACTATATTAATACCTATTGTACAGATAGGATCAAATCTGTTTTCTCTAGAGAGTATGGTAGTCACAATTACTAGAAATACATAGGTGTCGCTATATTCAAGTAATTACATCATCCATAAAGTTAAGTACTCTAATATACGTTATCCACCTTACACATACTCGTATATAATTAAAAAAAAAATAGAGAAGTCGTTAAGTTCCATTTAATAAATCTCTTGAAACTAAAACAAAAATGCTGTAGATAATAGTCTGAAATTTAAATTCAGTGGCAACCGGCAACCCTAGCTGTAAGGAAAGGGCAATAGTACCTGGCAGGCTATTCACCGGCGACCTTGCAGCGGTAGATAACAATTGCCCCCCGCAAATTCAATATCCCCCCTCCCCCCCTTTCCCCGTGTCCAGTGTCCACTCCCTGTCCAGGATATAACCACTTAACGGAAGTCTGCGTTGAATTCAATTCCAAAACTGTCGCCTGCGATCTAACTGCTCGTGTAACTGAATACATTAAAATCGTTCGCAGTTCACGTCTAGCGGTGCTTGAATTTATTGAATTAGGTACTTATTACGTCTGTGGGGCAGCTTGCTAACTAAATAAAAGAATTCATAGAATAAACAGAAGAATTTGTATTGGATTCATTCACGTCCCTTTGTGATTTCCTACGTTTTTTTGACGTAATAACGTCTTATAAATTGATAAACGCCGGCTGCGCCCACGAAATAACATGACGCAATAGTAGCGTTGTAGCGTTACGTGAGGTTATCACGTTAAAAAAATATCGCCCGTAAACCGACTTTTTTGAAATCAAAGACAACAAATTTTTTGAAATCAAAGACTGCCAAACAGGCATAGTCCAACTGTCTGGACAGACGTATTCTCTTACCACGAAATTCGTACATACTTTATTAAGTTAAACAAGATAATATTAGATTTAGTTAGTGTTTCAAATAATCATTTCCTTAATGATAATTCAAAATGATAGTGCTACTTAAATGAGAGATCTAACATTGGCGCCCAACGTGGGACTCGTGTCCCATGTTGGGCGCCAATGTTAGATCTTGCCCGAATAACTAAGAAACAAGACAAAAAGTCGAGTAAATAGGGTGTGCCCGCCTCACGTGCGGCGCGGCGCGGCATATTAAACGCCGCTTAACCCACCGGCCGCCGGCCCGCCGCTCTGATTTATGTGAACTATTAAAATCTACGAAGGCACAGAATTAATTGCACTACTTCAGTGTTGGCTGCTTTATTAATTGGGACCGAGTCGCCTGTTGTTTATGGACATTTCCCTTTCCTTGGCCCTTATCGCGACCCGGCCGCTCCAATTTGTCCACTCACGATTCTGTTCAGTTTCAATGGCTATTAAGGGCCCTACCTCCGCTTCCGACAACATAAACTACGTTACAAACCTATCCGAGGTTTCTCGTTCCAATCAAGGCGAGGGCGAGTCCAATTTCATCGTTACGGATTCATGAAGCGGCAGAACACTTATAAAATTTAGGTTTGATCTCAAATTCAAATCACAGCAGGGGCCACGCGGTAATTTATAAGTTGGACGAGAGAATTATGTGTAGGTAGCCGTCAGGGCGGCGGAAGTTTGCGCATTTACATTTAAATGCGGGCACGTTAAAATATCACCTTGCCGTGCGTCGCGCGAACAAATTATCAACAACAATTAGAGCGGGCGGACACCGGGCACTTACACGTGTTTTACATTATCGCGGACAAAACGGGCTGTTCACTCGCCTGAAGTTGGAACGAGGTTAGCTGTCAATGGGGAAAGTTTACACGGAATTTAAGGCTTTCGCATCGACACCTCGTATGGTTTAAGTAACGGCAGAGACTGGTAAAAGCCGAAACCAATTTGACCACACACGATAATTGCTCACGCGCCGTAGCCACCTTTGCATTCCAATTACTCCTTTGTGCTCGTGCAAATGGTACCTTAACCCTAATTTTATTATTGGGGAAGTGGCAATTAGCCGCCCCCGCTGACCGCGCCACCTGCGCGCCTTCCCGACGTGTGCATTTATCTTGTCCTCCCAAGAACATTTGGATATTATCTCCCGTGAATTTATCACTCAAATTGTGGGTAGCACCGCTGCGAGTTTGGTTTTTATTAATCCCCCCGTGACGCTGGTCGTTCCCTCTCCGAGGACGACTTGCTAATTTGTTGCTATTTCTGACTTTGAATGATCATATTTGCAAATAGCACATTTGTTGGCTGCAGAATGGTTTTCCTTGTAATTTGTGACACCTGTGGCATCATCACAAAATTTTCTTCATACTTCTAATTTCAGAAAATTATAACGTATCTGTCACATAGGTTTGTTACATTTTAGCGAACATCTTGAGAACGCGAACGATTTGAAATATTCCGGTGAGCCATTCAATAAGGAGGCTCGCCTCTTGATATCGGCAAGGTGAATCTGCCCCATAAACGGCGTCCCTTAGATGTCCGGCAGGAGCCTGCGAGAAACCGTCGTAAAACGGAATCCGCCAATTTAGATCATCTTCGCTCTGTATGCGTCCTTGCCTTTAAAATGTCACCAATGTTTCTCAGCGCTGCGCCGAAGAATTTTGAAACTTAAGGCGGTCAGTAAAGAGGGAAAGTAGTTGTAAGCGAGGGTTGGTTGTGTGTATCAGCTAGGTAAGACAAAAACGCGATAAGTTTTATTCTCGCCGCAGGGAGGTGCGTCGGACATAAAGGCGATAGCGACGCAGCGCAGGGACGAAAGGTTGCGCGATATACGAAGCTGCAATATCGGGTAATCGCTTGACGGATTGTTCTGGAATGATATGACACATATGGTTGCTTTGTTGTGACGCCGCTGTTGTTGCAAATATCTATCCATGGGTATGTGTGTCGATAATCTCTTTCCATCTGACGGGACTTTCCCACTACACTGCAAAATAGGTGTGGGGTTTTTCAATTAAATATATCTTCGAGACCGGCATCGAGTTGGTGAGGCCTCTGGTGTTTCAAATATCTAATTATTTTTTTGGAAAATCAAAACTACAGTTAGTATTAGGGTTAGGGCATATAGGTATTTTTTGAACAAGACAAGCTTTTATAACGCAATAAATTTCGTAGGAAATGACGTTATCAACTTTTTGATACTAATTTTTTTTAAAGAAAAGTTCATTTTGTTATTTTTGGCGCATTGAAATAAAAGCTTGTTTTTTAAAAAGTTTTTTACTTTTATTTTTTATTGTTCCGATCAAATTAAACCAAAGTACTTGGCTGCTTCTGATAAAGGCGCGTTCGTCGGCAGCTCGTGGGGTCGTGAACTTGACTCTTGGTACCTACTAGATTCATAGTTACATCGATAACTTTCAAGTAAACTAAGTTACTTTAAACAATTGAGTCGATTGAACGATGTTAGAGGAAGTTCATTATGACTTAATATGTATTTTTAGGGACGCATCTGACCACTATCTCACCTTATAGAATTTGCTGAAGATGTTACATATTCACCTACATAGTGCCTCTCTCAATTCTTTTTCCCTTTCTCCAAAACCTAACCTTGGCAAAAGTTCGCATAAGGTTAATCTAAATAATGTTTTGGTTTTCCCTGGAAACTATTACGTTTAAAACAAATACACTTTCGCATAATTTACAACATTGCATTAGTATGGATCTAAGGGATCATCCGATATGTATACGTAAGAAGTTGAGCCTTACGTAAATTGAGTATACAACTTTGTACAACTCGTACGTGCTATGCCCTGATAAGCAGCGGTCGGCTCGGCGATAGCGACTAATGACCAATAGGGAAACTTCGCCGATACATCACCGCAGATAATAATCCATTGGAGATATTTGCCCTCAAATTATAGATAACGTTTCTTGAGTGTCCCTGATTTATGCCTATACCCTTTGTGTTATCTTGGAGTGTGAAGGCGGTGGTACAAGGATAGAGGACATTTGGACATACAATTATACATAAGTATCGTCTTAATGTAACTGGAGAAACAGTAAAGGAGTGAAGAGGATCGGCAGAAATATCCATAGTTATCACTTGACATATTTACCCTTTTTGACACTCAGGTGCAGTACTTATAATTTTTATTTATTTATTTATTTATCTAGCCTGCACTGTCCCACTTGTAATACATGTGCAAAAATGTATTTATTTTCTTGTTCCTGCATTAAAAATGTATCATCATCATCATCATTATTTCAGCCGGTCGGTCCTGTGCTTAAAATGTATATACAGATAAACTAAACAGTTGGTACACCGTATATCTAGTAGTACTTATTTGCATTCGGGATATTCCATTCCAAGTTATTGACACCCGCCATAATCGAGACGTCTGATACGACCGGCTTTACGGCCAGTTACAGATAATCCGACTGGCAATTTGGAAAAAAACCGGTGACAGCGAAATTTTCAAATCTCACGTAGCCCGCGGCGGACATAACGCGACACCGAAACTCAATCCCACACCTAGGAGCTTTGCTGCAGCCATTCACACTACGTGATATAGATTCGCTATGATATTCGTGATATGCATTAGACAGCTTGCAGTATGAAGCTGGAATGAGTTTTTAAACAACCACTGCATGGGGAGTTTTTGTGTGGCAATTTAAGATTTCATATTTTGAATTGTGATGACATAAGGGTATTTTCGTATTTTTATTCATTTGAAAATGATAACACATTAAAAGAGTTCTTAAAGAGTTCTATGAGTTAATACTTATTGAAACTGCGAATTTGTAATCCTACTTTACTGCTTCGTTCTTAAATTTTGTGTCTTATTAAGAAATCTCAATCCCATGTTCGAAGCTTATTTAGCGACAAACGGCAGCGTTAGATGCGATATCGACAGCGCCCGCGGCGGCGCCGGGGACCGGCCGCTCCGGTCCCGAGACGATGTCGTAAAGGATATGATACCTTCAGTCAGATCACATGCTTTTATGTGTTTCGAGCCTCCGGTGCACATTTATAACCTTCATGTCTTCACGATTCATATATTTTATGGTAAAAAAGTGCAATTCACATAATAGGTTCATTAAAATGAATTCTGAAACCGAAAGACTTTCTGAGAGTCGTGAATTCTCGCAATATCTCGTTTCGCGAAAGTTGTCAAACGAGACGGCAGATTGTGAAGAAGTTCGATAAGAGCTGATTGAATCGAGATCTGCACTAATCTCATTACGCCGCCTTTGTGCCCACCGCGCGCTTGCTTATTTCGCGAGCTGATATACTTTTTTTAATATTTTTTCGTTCCGCTCTCAAAGGCTGAGAGTTGTGAAATTGTTCAAGCGTTAATTGTAGACGTCCAGTGGCGAATATTAAAGTGGCTCGTGTGCGTCGAGCCTTACATAACTAGTTAGCGGCGAGCATGACCGCAGTACTAATACCGCAACTTTCTGATAAACACAAAGAAAAAACGTATATTTAATTTGCGAAGTTAAGCCGGTATCGGGGGAGCTAATCTGCTCGCTCGCTACCTAACGAATTTATTTTGCGACAGACGCTCTTAATGAGCAATTTTTTGTGCCGCGCCGAGTTGTTTGTTTCTCCGTTCATCGTTTGTTGGCTTTCACGAGTTCCAGCACAGATTCTGGATTTCCTACTTTAACACACATCTTGAGTGCATCTCTACAATTTTATAACCAGAAAATTAAACCTATTTTGAAGAGCTCATAATATGTTTACGATCATTTACTCCTCCAACAAAGCAAACGCCGCTGTGGGAAGTTTTTTGACTAACAACATGAAAGCGACACCCCAGGTGTTGCACAAAATGTAGTGATCGTCTAACTCTTGAACATGGCATCAATAAATCTCTTAAAAACGAGTATTTAACTGGCCGATATCTATATAGAGTCATTTAAGAATAGCAAAACGTCACAGAGCATCAAATTAAGATTGGGTACGTCTTTAGATCAGTCTAACTAAACGGTCATTGGAGCTTCGATCTAGGATGTCTAGGCCATTAGCCCACCACGGCCCCTTCACCTGGGCAGATCGCTAACGACGGTTCCCGCGCCATTACCCTCGGATAAAAAACAAAGCGGCCCTAATGACTTCGGCGATTACCAATCACTGGAAAAAATCGCCTCGGCTGCTGTGACCGCGGAGCGCGGACACGCGGATGCGGCAGTGTAAGACACGCAGTTTCACGCTGAAACTATATTCGCCTCTACAGGCGAAAGTCCAATAATGTCGTCAACGTAAATCTCATGAAAATATGACGGTTGAGTATAGAAGTAAGTATAGAAAATTTTGCCTTTGATAGTTATTTTATCGATAAAGAGGAATTTAAAACCAATTTAAAATTTGCGTTTGCGGTAAGTATACCGAAAATAAACATTTCTTTTTTCATTTTGAGATAGGTAAGGCGGTAGATGGGCTCTATTGAAACAGCACAAAAGTGGCCATCACAGTCGTAACACTCTTGCCAGAGTGGTCGTGGTGAACTGAACATGTCGTATAATTTATAACTTTGACAGATGTAGTTCGCCTCACGATATCCCGCCATTTTTCCCTGTGTGTTCACAGACATTCTCATATAAGGGCCACTAACCATTGACCTAATCTAGACCACCGCTAAGGTACCTATATACCTATTTGAAACACCATAGGCGTCATGAATTCGTCGTTTCGAAAACTAAGCATATTTGACATAGTGGCAATGGTTTTGGTAAACCTCCATTCGTAGCTCCTTCCTTGAAGCTGTCAGAAGGCATTTTCGCCGTCGGCCGCTTTATCAGCTTTTCGCCAACCTGTCGCCCCCGACCCCAGGCCTCATCATATTTGACGGGCCCAATTCTCGTCTTATCGTGTTTCGATATAAAATTTACCTATCGACATCTCACGATATTGGCAAGAAAAGCATGCCTGCATTAATTATGGGGAAACAATTTCGTACAAACTGTTAGGTACTTCTGGTTATAAAATATGTATATGTATTTGTAACCAGGTTGACGTTTGACACATGCGTTGTGTTGACAGCGTTCAAGATTATGATCATGTAACAATTTCATCATTCATAGAATGCTCCTAGAAGATGTTTGATTTCCAGAATTACCTACATTATTTTACGCTAATATGGAACAAGAAATTATATTCAAGCACCTCTTCTTCATGATGATAATAAGTACACAGTTGTTTTAGCGGCCTGTGAACGCATTTCTGATATGAAGACTGGTTATTGGTTTAACCAGCTCTCTCTTGAAATTGATTACATAGGCCGAAACTTAGCGCATAACTTAGCGTTACCTATTAAGAACAAAGTAAGTTCAGAGTCGGCTATAAAACGCGGCTGCGTGCGCGCAGGCCGGCGTCCTTTAGCAATAAAACGAATTAAAACCTAATTAGACGCCGCGATTTT
The DNA here is from genome assembly GCA_963971205.1 of Aethes cnicana. Classification (NCBI taxonomy): domain Eukaryota; kingdom Metazoa; phylum Arthropoda; class Insecta; order Lepidoptera; family Tortricidae; genus Aethes; species Aethes cnicana. The sequence goes on along the minus strand of OZ020280.1, from coordinate 258,305 downwards.
TGAACATTAAAGAGGGGCGGAATTAATTAGTGGGGGCAGCAATGATTCCAGTTCGGCGGGTAGTGCCGGCCGCCGATATAAATCATACCCGCCCGAGTCAGAGGCGACGGGCGTCCAAACTTAACCTAATTCTAAAAACTGTTTGATATCGAGAATCCTCTATTTAAAGCACATGTTCTTTAGAAATTAGATCCATCGTGGCGCTTGATAAATTGCTCTTTATAAGACACGCAGGAACTTCGCTCCAAATGTATTCATTTATGATATAAATATTATTGTGATGATCCGAGTTCCTATCATGAAGGATTCCACGGGTCCAAGCAGGATTTAGCATGAAATAAAAAGCTAATGTACCTACTAGTATTTTAATGCTAGCACAAGCTGAGTTGGGACCATTTCGTGACAGGCCACAACACTTTTGTTCTGTATAAATGTTGCTCTTTTTTTGTCTTTTGTGTGTATGTTGTGTAATGTCATGAATAAATGTTTTCTTTCTTTTCTTTCTTTCTTTCTTTCTATATTTGTGATTCTTAAATAGATAAAGAATTCATCCTTTTTATGGCGTTCGTCGTGCCTGGCGCATATTGGTATATACATGGTAGGCCCCGGGCGGGCCAATGAAAATTGTTGAGGGGTAAATAGAATAGAATACCCACTACCACGCTTAATAATAAGATTACAGAAGAATCTTAAATTGGACCTGTTCTTAGTCTCGCTTCCAGTCCTTCGTCGGCGCCGCCCGCTGGCGCCTCGAGACCGGAGGGCGAAGGCTTCGACGGATGAATTATTCCGTTTGTCCGATTTTTTAAACGTCCTCTTTGAGGGTAACTGTTTGGCTATCGCTTACAGGAATTATCTCACCGGCCAGGTTAAGATATTTATTAATATTTGTATGTTTCAGGAATCTAACAAAACGCCCAAAAATACTACATGATAAAGTACTTATACAAGTGAGTTTATTTCGGACAAAAACAAAACGGAATTTGATCGTGGTGGAGAGAAGACAAAAGTTTATTGTGATACAAGAGCACACTTTACTCAAGTTAAATTATGTCGATGAAAACAATAAATAAGTGCCAAGAGATTCAAGTCCTTCTTGCCTTCGTCGATCCGTTTACAAAGTAACATGGGTACGGATACGTCTAGTTAAGAAGTTATCTACTGGCAGCGGGAGAAAGGAGCCGTAAACAGAGCCTTGTTATTGTCGCTGTCAAATCGGAACACATTACCCGCCGTTGAAATTGAAAGTAGTTGTGCGGGCTGCGATAAATCGCGGCAGCCATATTGGAACGCCGTAAATCCCAATACTCGCTCGACAATTAACTCCACTTTCATTAATTTCCCGAAATGAAATCAACTTTCCTTCTATTATCGGCTCCTTTTCCATAAACACCTTAATTCTCATTAAGGGCCGGTCATTTGGAGGAAAACAAATTAACTGGAGACGGAGGCTTCCGCCCGCCATTTGTATAATGGCGGCGTTTCCGGAAGTTTGACAGGTCGGATGAAATGTCGCGCGATTTTTACTAATTAAGGCGGCGCAACCCTTCCGGTTACGGCCACTCCGCGATCGGCAACTGCTTACTGCCTCAGTTTTTGACAACTTACGATGAAAGAAAACGCGCTCTCTCAACTAATCTACATTTTTCCAGAACGTTTAATCGTTTTGCTTGGTTGTATGATATTCGGCTGGATGAGGAAAGCGGACAACCGCTCTAAATGGAGAGAGATTGGAGAGGCGTATGCCCAACGGTGGGCGAATACACGCTTATGAAGAAGAAGAAGATGATATTCGGCGCTATGTTTGTTTAAACGGGTTTTAATTTGAGTAATTTTACCAAAAAGCTGTTGTGTTACACGCGTATCGTCAAGAGCTTTGGGCAAACATACATATTAGGTCCTTACATATGAAATTGGCGTTTCATATGGCAGAAATGAAAACGATTTTTTTTTATGAAACTATTTTTTTATTTAGTCAAAGTATGTACCATGGCTATCTATGCACTTTTGCCATCTCGAAGGTAGTTCATTGATTCCTTTACTAAAAAAAGTGTGTGAGCGAGAATCAATAAAATCTTTGAAGGCCGTTTGGACAGCCTCGTGAGAATTGAATTTTTTTCCTTGCATGAAGTTGTCCAAATTCCGAAAAAAATGGTAATCAGTTGGAGCAAGGTCCGGGGAGTATGGTGGGTGTCGAAGACATTCCAGTCGCAGCTCCCGTAGTTTTGCGGCCGTCAAACGTGCCGTATGTGGTCGAGCGTTGTCCTGAAGCAGCAGTGGGCTAGATCGATTGACCAGTCTGGGTTGTTTAATGGCTAGCTTTTCCATCATCGTTTGCAATTGTTGACAATACACATCAGCCGTGATTGTTTGCCCAGATCTTAAGAAACTGTAATGGATGACACCGGCACTAGTCCACCAGACACTTACCAGTACCTTTTTCTGAGTCAACTTTCGTTTCGGGCAGAATTTGGCTGGTTCACCTGGGTTCAACCATTGTGAAGAACGTTTCCGGTTGTCGTACAAGATCCATTTTTCATCACAAGTAACGATACGATTCAAAATGCCTTCATTATTGTGCCGGTTGAGAAGTGAAACGCAACACTCGACGCGTGTTTCTTTGTTTGCGTCGCTCAATTCATGCGGTACCCATTTTTCAAGTTTTTTCACTTTTCCAATTTGTTTCAAGTGAATCAAAATGGTTTTATCACTCACACCGAAGCCTGCCGCTAACTCTGACGTGGTTTGCGATGGATCTGCTTCCACAATTGCTTTTAATTCTTCGTTATCAACTTGTGTCTCCGGCCGTCCACGAGGCTTGTTCTGTAGGTCAAAATTTCCAGAACGGAAACGTTGGAACCAATAACGTACCGTATTTTCTTTTGCAGTAGCTTCCCCATACGCATTGTTAATCCTACGAGCCGTTTCTGCAGCACTAGTGCCGAGGTGAAACTCATATTCGTAAATATAGCGATATTTTAAGTTCTCCATATTGTGAACAGAACGATGTGAAAGAAAAACAAATGACGCGATAACAAATAAATTTCGTAATTCGAACACAGAAATACATGGTCTTAAATTTGAAATAAATTTGAATTTGGAATTCCTAGCCGAACGCCACATATTTTGAATCAAAGTTGCCAGTTCGCCAAACGCCAATTTCATATGTAAGGACCTAATATATGTTTTGTTCTCTCCGAGAATTAATAATTCTCCAAGTTTTAATACTTATATAAATGAAGGTGGTAGAATCCACTCTCGGAACTGTTGTATTTGCGGCCGAGACTTCCTCCTACGCTGACCAACCCTTTGTCGCGTTCTTAATTTTTCTCCCCATCGCAGATCGCAATTGAGGCACAATCAAACTGCGCCACTCTCCGCAAATTAGTTTTGATATTTAAATGAATCCTGCCGACAGCGTCGAGTTCCTTTACACCTTGCATCCCTTTCGAGTGATTGCAATTGCCAACCTACAGTCTGCGCTTGAAGGAAAATAAGTGCGTTTTGAAATTCGAGATCAAAATGGAGTCCGCACTTTTTTCACAGCAAACGATTATTTTCAATCACTCTTCTTCTTTTAGTTTTTTATCTGATGTGCTTTTCCAATGTGTTGCTAATCGCTATTCATCAAATCTTCATGTCTCGATATAAATATTGTGTACACCCTTACAGGGTAAAGTTTACCCGAATACGAGACCTGTCGAGCCATATTTTATAAACAGGTGTCCGTCTGCTTGACGTATGCATGAATAAACGACACTCCTTCGTCGGCGCCTTTCCGTAGCTAGTCGCTGCATTGATTTCCAGCTGAGTACGTGTTCAATACGAGCCCGAGCATCGTGTCGCGAGCTGTAAGTAAGTGTAGCGCGTCCGGCAGCTCCCGAAGATTGATTCCTCCGGCCCCGTCTCTTTGATCTCGCAGATAATTCCGTTAATTGCCTCGACGGGCAGGTTGCTCATTCTATTCCCGATTATTGATCCAACAAGTTCTTGTATGTCTTCCGGGGATTGTTAAACGGTTTTCGTTAACAATTTCGCGGAGTTCGATGAAAATGTAATAAGCTTGTCATTGTGCGAGCTCTTCGTGGCACTTTGTAAAAGTCTTTGTGGTTTTACTATTCTGAAACAAAGGAGATACCTACTATTAAAAACACCTATAGTACTTAATGCACCTTTGTCTCAATAAAATCAAATAAAGTTTGAATTTAAATCTATTCACCAAATAAGAAGCCGTGTGGACCTTGCTTAGGTACCTATGTATGTCCTTTTGTTACTCATTTTTCTTCCAAGTTAAGGCTAGGGCAAAATCAATCTGCTGAAGATAATTATAATTTTATAATACAAAGGGCTTTATTAAAAAGACTTTTCCGTGCGATACCTAGTTTATTTTATGCCCTGCAAGGTCAGAAGGCTTGTTAGGTACTGTTTCAGCTAACGAGAGTTACTCGCGCACAAAGGGCTTTGTGCGAGGTGCTACGGACGAGTAGGTAATCACGCCGTAATACATACATAGTTGCACCAGTTTTGTGGAATTAAATGAAATACAAAAGAATACTTTGACTCATTAGTGTCAAAAGATTATAGGCCATTTTTGACTATTGCATACAAGATTTTAGGCATATGTGAAGCATTTAAATGGATTTTTTGAAAAAAAGGCCTTCTGAGTTTGTTGCGGCGCTTCTTCTCAAGCGATGGGTCTAGGAAGCGCTGGCCAATTTGCTGAATAAATGATTGAATTTTTGAATTTAGATAGGTATAACATTACTGTACATTTTACTAGCTTTGCGATGTTCCCAACTCAAATAGCTTCTCCCCATTACCCCTAGAACATTAAAGTCTTAAAAATACCTACTCACATGGCTCTTAAAAATATGTTAATGTTAAGACGACATCGTAAAAGCACTTTTTGTTATGTAAATCGTTCAAAGTTCACGTGAAAATGGATTAAGAAAGGCCAGCAGATAAGCGCGCATTCACGCCATCTCGCGGCCGCGAGATAAATCGCCTTTGTCCGCTAACCAACTCTTTCTGCTGAATGCTAATGTTGCATAAACGAACGGAGCGCTTATTGTTCGGATTTTATTGAATTTACAATTCGGATTATGGCGCCGTGTCGTGATTACTCCCGTCTTTACTTTAAAATTAATCGTAACCCCTTTTTAAAGGGTGCGAATTGGGGACTCAGAAAATCCAAAAGAAACTTATTAAAACATTTGATTAGCGCAATTTTAAAACGGTTGCGGGTAATGGGAGTTGAGGTGGACTTTTGAACGTTTCCTTCTTTGGGTTTGAATTACTCGGTCACCTAATTATTGGAGACGTCCCTAACTCGGTCGATTTGACGCGTTCCGGATATGTTTGTTAGATAATGAGTTATTTAGTTGCCATGTGAAGATAAGGCCAGAGAGAAACAGAGAGATTTTTTTAGAAAGACTTATAATTGGATCGTGAATCTCAATAAAGTTACTGTTGGTGATTGTTCACTCGGCGTCGCGGCGTATCTGTGTGTATTCAATCATAACTTAAGCCTTTACGAATCTCTCAGATTATTCAATTAAACGTTAACTAATCCTGCGTCTAACCGTTTTGTATTGGGTGAAAATTGAAAAACTTTTCTCGTTTTGAACAGATCATATCGAGTGGCCGGAGTCTTCGGCAAATGTTGATGGAGGCTGTCGCGGCCGCGAGCAGATGACGGGATAGGGCTCCGTGTTTTTAATTAATTAATTTTATTATTTTTCGCCGTCTTGCCTTTATTGGCGGAAGTTGGTAGTAATGAGTGTTTTATTGTTGTATAATATCGGAAGGGTTGAGGTGGGCCAGATGGTCCCGCAATGGCCCGAGGTGCCTTGCTCGTGTTTACGGCCGCGCCGCACTTATTTTCTTGATTTTCTTTGGTATTTCGGAGAAGTAGTACCTACGCCCCCAGCTTAATGAGATTGTAATTCTTAATTACCTTGAAGTCTACAAAACATTTTCTCGTAGTTGCTGCTTCAGTAGATACCAAATAAGTACGAAAAGAGCTCATGCCTGGCATGAATCTGGAACAGATGGATAGGTATATTAGTACTTATTATGGTTGAGGGAGGCGATGGCTGAGATACGCGTCACGCTCGTGAACGGGTGCTGTCTGTGGGGTCCGGTCTGTTCATGCTTGTAAGGACTTTTAAAAATAATCATTAGCTTTAAATATATGACTAAGTCAAACATTTTAAGCGAGAGACCTCATCATGTTCTTATTGACATATATTAATGAACTCTCATTATACATGATGTATTTCATTATTTATTGACATTTTGAGACTGTCGACATCTATGGAATTTATATTTATTTGACAATAGAGGCCATTTCCATAATTTTATATATATATATATATATATATATATATATTTTCTGGACCCTTGGAGACTATACATCTCTAAGATCTTAGATTTAAGTTTAAGTTAGGGACTATACATCCCTTCAATGTAATTTTAGTACGTACCTATATGTATATTTTATACATGTAATGTAAATTTTGAAAAAAGGCCTTCTGCTTGAGTTTGTTGCGGCGCTTCTTCTCAAGCAATGGGTCTAGGAAGCGCTGGTAAATTCTTTTTCTGACGTGTAAAAGTGCCGCTATGTGGCCAATTTGCTGAATAAATGATTAAATTGAATTGAATTGTTATTACTTATCTACCGACTTTAGCGTCAGTGATTTATTGGAATAACTCTTGTCTTTTCACTGCATTTGTTGGATTTAGTACCTATTTTTGAGACTTAATCGCGTGTAAACAATTGAGTTTCTACTCATTCATGATTCATGTCTTTATATCGATGACGTTATTATGTTTGGATATAAACAGTAGATAAAGATGCTTTAACAAAATCCGATTTTCTGCAATAAAACAGACACTTTCACTAAACTAGCATCACAAAATGAACAACATACTGCTCTATAAGTTGGTCCACGAGGTGTCTCCTGGCCACTTACCTTAATGCGTCCATTACGACGATTGCTCATTAGCACGAAATCTAATTACCAACTTTACTTGTCATTGTATTTAAAAGTTGTTTTATAGTGAGTGTAGTTTATTATTGTCTTGGTGCATTAGGGGCATTACGGCCGATCGATGCGTTAATTTTGAACTTACTTACCTCTAATGATTTTTCGCTTAGTTAAAGTTTTATTTTTATTTTTATTAATATAAGCAAGCATTTGACCACGATCTCACCTGATGGTAAGTGACGATGCGATCGAAGGTGAAACATGCTTACCTACTTAGATAGTACCTGTTCACTCTCTACTTGAAAAGATCCAAGTTATAACTATCGAATGGTGAAGTTTTAAAAGTTACATTTATGAATATACTTACTTCTTTTGTTTTTTGTCAAAGTCGTATTTTTACAGAGCATTTGACTCTTTTAAAGATGTCAAAAATCAAGCCATGGATTATTGTGTCAAATTGATTGGATTGCATACCTACCTTCCTGAAACTATATCTATCTTTTAAAAATCAAGCAATTCTTTAAAAGAGAAATCATTAATTTTGAGTCGATCACTTTTAGTCGGAGCTATTCATGTCGACGCGGCGTTTTTCTGTATCTTTTTTTAAATGAAGGTATTGTATAACACCTCACTTTGAAAATAGGTCACAGACAATGGTCCTCCAGTGCCAATAAAATGAATTAAATACATAATTATATAGTAGACACCTTTCTAAACAGGTAGCGCTTCTTGCCGTTCACCTGGCGAGGGGCGTGGCCGCCTTATGTGCAGGTGTACCTGGGTGGGCGTGGCCAGGTGCGGGGCGTCACCTGCGCGCCACGCCTCACCTGCCGACGCACCTTGCGGCCACGTGCCTGACATTTGCTCCGTAGAGAATCTGGAAAATTTTAACCGTCCAGAACGAGGCGTTATGTGTATATTAGAAACCGGGGCCTACTTATAGTGACTTTACTATACTATGCTTGATTTCCCTTAAAATTGTAGATCTAACTTAACCAAGCTTCATTATGTTTAAGGAAGGAGTAGAAAGAAGTATTTATTTTAGAGTAAAAAATGTTCTTTGGTTACTTACATGACCTATACAAAAAATCAAGTGGTTGAGTGGTTTGTCGTTGTTATGAGATAGTGACGGTGACTCTGTTTTTATGCTATCTTTAAAATACTAAATACTAATATCATTAATGAATAAACTAAATATGTGGGTACTTTCCCTTTTTTCACTTTTCGGTACTATTTAAGTAATTTGATTTTTGAATACAAACCCTTGTTCAATGGATCCGGTATATTAAAATTGAAATTTATTTTAACTTGCATACTGTCCCTAAAGAAAATTTAGTGAACCTGCAGTCAAGGAAATTTAAAGTTACCTTTTAAGCTCTTATTAGGTACAATGACAATAATAGAGATCTTCTACTATCTAAAGTCCCGCTCCTCCAAAATTCAAAACACTTCAATGTATTTAAAAATCACCACCAACACTCTCAACACATGTGTGCGTGCTGAGACAGCCATCAACTATGCGTTGAGGGTGTTGGTGGTGCTGTTTAAATAATAATAAAAAAATGAAGCGTTTTGAAATGTGAAGGCGCGGGACTTTAGATAGTAGAAGATCTCTACAAAAGTTTTACTTATGTAATGCCTCGTACCCATTGATCTATTATAAGTAACGATTCACAATCAGCCGGAGAAAAATGGCCCCGTCAAAACGGGTACCCGAACAGCTTGGACACCCGTTTGGCCTTCGTTATAAAGAGGCTTTATTAGCATAGTGGAACATATTTTCTAATGACAGTTTGTTCCATATATTTTGACATATTCTGTTAGGCACTGTTCGTCCATATGTTATTACTTATTATAGGTCAATGCTCGTGTCTCGTCTACTAAGACCTTTACGCAGTATGGCTATGTCGGTTCGACTTATCAATAGGAGCATAACATTGCAAAACCTCAAAACCTAAAACCGAAAAGGCAAAACAAAAACAAGTGGAGCGGGCACCTTTGGACATAAATTTTTTGGGCACTTAGCGCGACACGGAAGAGGCGGCGCCGTCTTGGGCAAGGGTTGCCGCTGACCGCGCGGGCGCTCCGGACTCTACCCTCGACCGTAAAAGAGTAAGGTAGACTTACTCTTTTACGGTCGGTAGATGAGTTGATTCATGCATAGTTGACGGACTCCTGGTCGTTAAATATGGCCGCCGAGCTGTCATTCCATACAGAAACGTCATTTTATTCCATAGTAAAATATTTAACGTTTACGTGAACTTTAACGGACGGTTTGAATCAACTCACCCTTAGTATGACAACATTCAAACAAATCAGCGTACGCCCGAAATAAGTGTTAAATGCGATAATAGATGTCGCTGCTGAGTCTGGATACAAATTTGAACACCATGAGCTACATCTAGATGGCGCTGGGCAGGTGAAGTATGAACATTTGATTTTGGATATTTCTGATGTACCTACGCCGTAATGTAAGGAGTTTGACAGTCTTATATAATTAGGTACATTGTCTCTGCCTCGACACGCAAATTTGACCAGCGATTAATATTCTTCTTCTCTCTCGGTGCCCTCTTTACAGAGTGGTCGTGATCAATTGCTAGCACCGCTAGGCGCAGATGTCACTCGCCGTATGATATCACGCCATCTCCGTCGATCGGCAGACATTCTCTCTACTCATGCAATGCCCCGATTAATATTACTATTATATCAGCCAAAAATAATGTAGAAAAACATTCTAAACCAGCATCTGTCCGCGGTTTGATGACGTGGAATCCGTTTAAAGCGTTGTGCCCGCGGCAACTATGCGTTTTTCCGGGATAAAATGTAGTCTGTTCTTTTACATAACTTGAATTATCTCCAGACTAAATTTCATCTAAATCAGTAGAGGTTTTAGCGTGAATAGGTAACAGATAGACAGTCAGAGATACAGAGTTAACTTCGCATTTGTTTGTTACTATGGATGGTGATATTAAATCTTCGAATCTACACCTCCATCGGCTATTATAGCGCCATAAATGGCCGACAAGCTCTGCGTGTGAAACAGAAAGGTCTACTTTGTTAGGCGAAAATCGTTTTCGTTGCTAACTGGCAATGTGTCAGGTGAAATACACATAAAGTGATATTTTATGAGTTGACACCGTGTTTTCTGTAAAAGTATCTATTAGGTATAGTCTAATTTTAAGTCATAGGTACCAATTTTACCTACGTATCAAAAGGAAAATGTGACAGCCACTGAATGTCTGCATATTAACTAGTACCTAATACATATCTGTGTATTTAATAATCGTGAAGGTTGAAATAAGTTTTGAATAACTACTTCGATATCATTTTTATTTTCTGTAGGTTCGTTTTTGAATTATTTCATGTTATAAAATGTGAGATCGTCGGTAGAGCGCGGCGCAGCCCCGCGTGTGTTGGTTTTTGCGGCGCCTCCTTAGCATAACGCGGACCTCTGTTTCTCGCACTCGGCAAAAACCCTCGCCCTTTCAAATAGTTTTGAAATAGTAACGAAACTAGCTTACAGCGAACCCGAGTCTAGTGTTGCCATAAACGTATCGAACGCCATTGCGTATTCGGCGAAAACTTTCATGGAAAAACCTGAAAAAGAAAAGACCTCCAAGTACAAAGTTCATGAAAACTGTTTACAAAAAACTCACCTGGTCTGGTACCTACATATACTTACTCTTATTTAAATTTCCGACAAGCGAATCCCAAGTTACGTCATATTTGACTTTGTTCGTATGTCACAAGTTGTTTTCTAAAACGTATATTTCCCCAACAACTACGTCGTACCTATTACTGTGCCGCCCCACTATCAACCACTAATCGCGCGATGGAAAGCAAACAAATTGTAAAAGTAAACACCGTGTTTAGTGTGTTTACCTTGAGGACGACGTGTTTACATTGTTTACTTGCTGCGCGACTGCCGGGAGTAATTGGAATTGTAATGACAGGTGGAGCGCATGTCTGTTCTGTAAATCGAGGATCACTTGTAGGTAGTACCTACATACAGGAATACAATTTGCTGATTAAATGATTGAATTGAATTTTATTACATTTGCGTTTATGACCGTAAATATGTACTTTCATTATAAATGACGAACTTAATTCCACTCTTTACTGCTCTAAAAAAGAAAACTGAATACAGACGAAACTTTATAAAAGAAATATTAAACTTTTAGTAAGGTATCAGTGAATAGGTAGGTAAGTGATTTTCCGCAGGGTTTGTTGTTGGAAATCATTATTTTATCAACATAACTTTTCGCTTAAAATCTTTTTCTCTTTAAATAATGGCTTCTGTCTACGTGCAAGACAATTTCGCCAATGTCAAGTAATTGGCCTACAGGTCGAACAGTGTACGGCAATAATGATAAATGTACGGTATAAAAGATAAATCAAGTAAAAATGGGGATTCGCTTACGCTTAAGATTTTAAATCATCGCTGCTGTTACAGATCTTCAAAGATTTATTTATACTCACACTATTTTATTTAACTTTTCCAACTTCTGTCTAAAACCAATCAACGTTCCGAAACGCCGTCTTGGCCCGTCAGCAACAATCCGCATATTTACACGAGGTGGAGCCAGTTAATTGAGACGAGGCGGAAGTTTTGTGAAGGCAGAAATGGCCGGCAGGCAAGAACCTGGATTGAAGTGCAAATGGAGTAATTCTCGATCTGGGGAGGGGAGGGGGGAGAACAAACATAAATTTGATTAGGGCAGGTTGCGCGCAATCAACAATGCTTCCGGGATATTTTGTTTGCACGTGGGACGCGCGGCGGCGAAGTCGCGTTGAAGTCGGGTAGGAGCCGTCGAAAATGAAGTCATTGGCAGGCAGTCAATAAATGAGAACAGATGTAGATCCATAGTAGCACGACTACATTGAGACGAAGAAGCCTTGGTCAATATTAGCAACTCAATAGGTAAATTCTAGCAAGCCATTATTCACGGCCACTCTCTTTTAATTATATTTATGAATTTTCCGGAACTAACAAGGAAATGTTTTAATTGTAAATTTCAGAGATTTTCTTAAAAAACTGTAAACGAAAGATGAGCTTAAATTGCCCGTGTATTTAATGTTAATTTTGCTTTTGAAATGTCTCAAGAGAACCCGCCGCGTTTCGCATGAGGGTTCCTCGGTACGCGGCCCGCGATGACGGAGCTCCATCTCATTTGATTTGCTCCACAATAAACACGGCGCCTCTAAACCTGCACTTCAATACGCCACCAAACGCCGCCAGCCTCCGAATAAATGGATTATTTTCGTTTTGATAGATATAAATAAGTCTGTAGAATACCCGTTGTAAAGAGAATTTTTCGTTCGTCAGTATGCAGGGGCTTGAGATCATTCAATAAAACATCAAGATCTTATGGAGTTTGGATAACTTAGATAATTCTGCATTACTTATGATTCCACTACCTCCACAACAACAGCCTCTATTGCGTCTTGTTGCAGGACACGGGATTGTCATCAGGAGAGAGTTATTCTGTAGTTCCCACGCGGATAGGCTGCATTCGGAGACCATAATTGAACATACTTAACTGTATAAACAGCTCCTGGTTACTTTTTCTTGTCAGTGGCGTTCACTTCTATCTTCTTTGATTCTATGAGCACGTAGTTAGCCGTGTAATCTAACGTTATCTGTAAAAACAAGCAGATTAAAAATAAGTTAAGTAATAACAATATATGCTTTATAAATTTTTCACGAAATTCTAAAATAGATACCTACTCTTGTATTAAAAAATATCCAGGGAAGAATGTAGGGTATTATTTCCTTGATCTATTCCACACAGAAAGGACTACAAAGTAAGTAATATTCATAATTAACAATGTGATTAAACAACCAAGTGTCTAAAAAACATACTAATTTATTTAATTACGAAAGCGTCTCTCACGCACCTACCGATATGATTTTATCACGCTCCGCTTTCAATACGAGTTTTCATGCATTTACAATAGGTAATTTTCTCACCCAATGTTGTCAAGCAGGTGTGGCAGGCAAATTCAATTTAATAAAACATCAATTCCATTTTTATTTAAGAACAGACACCCACTTGTATACCTTCCCCATTGTAATATTAATTTCCGTTCGAAGCAAATCCCGACCAAGCCTGGTGATTTTTGATTAATTTATTTTTTACTAGCTTCTGCCCGCGACTTCGCCCGCGTGGAATTCGGTTATCGCGTTCCCGCGGGAACTATGCGTTTTTCCGGGATAAAAAGTAGCCTATGTCCTTTCTCGGGACCCCAACTATCTCCATGCCAAATTTCATCTCAATCGGTCCAGCGGTTGAAGCGTGAAGAGGTAACAGACAGACAGACAGACAGACGGACAGACAGACAGAGTTCCTTTCGCATTTATAATATTAGTATGGATTTGAGGGAAGAACGAATTTTTTTAGTGAAGTATTATGAACTACATAACATAGAAATCTCTGGCGAATAGGCCAACTAAGACTGTTTTTAACTAGAGAGCACCATAAAAAAGTGTCACAACACAATAACCGTGGAACAGCAAGTTATAATAAACAAGCACCTCGCCACCTTCGGATAAGGAAGGCAGTTTTATAAATCAGCCGACAAACAACATCATCGCGGCTGTAAAGCCATAACGGGTTGAGGTGAAGCCGATTTATAAGTGTTGTTCTTTTGTTGGAGGGGGATTTAAAGACATGTTTTTCGTGAAAACGTGACGATGCATTTTGAAGAAAATGTTTTTTTTTAATGGCATCAACCGGCATACGAGCACATACGCCACCTCATGGTAAGTGGTCATTGTTTTCCCTGGACATAAGGAATCATAATTATTAAGATTATAAATGTGGTATACTTTATGCCAGCAATTTCACCGGTTCTCTTCTCTTACCTACTCTCGTAACGGAACAGAACAGTGCGACCAAGATGATGTTACAGTAGTGTCATGCGTAGGTAAATATAACATCAAATTTCTGAACAAGTATTTTGTGGGGGGCAGTCATGTTGTTGCAGTCCGGTGTCAAGCGATAAAAAACTTCGTTGTTTTCGTGTATTGTTTATTCATCAAAGAAGCTTGTAATTATATCTCAATCAGATTTTTTCATTATAGTCAGAGAGGACCCTAAAATGATCAAATTGGGTTGGGTATAGAAAATCTGAAATATATGCACAAAATTTACTTTAGTCGTTTTCTTCATTATTTTTTGCTACTTCAAGGATTTATCCCTGCTTCAGGCTTTCTCTTGCTTATAATGGACTATTTCACGCAGTATTTACCTAAGTTCCACAATGTTCGTGAACTTTCTTGACCTCACTGATTCCTTAAGTTCGTCCAATTTGTACCTTTCCAAAGGGCAATCAGTCTGCCGAGTCGGAGTCGGCGGCGTGGTCCGCGCGGGCGGAATCAAAGAGCCCGTTCAAACAAGTCCACCTCGCAATTTGACTAATTGACGCCTCTCGCCAAGTCGTGGCTAAGTTCGGACGTTGAGGCGTTGGTCGGCGGGTCTTACAAACTGACAACATTCAAGATATTCCATTTAGATTTTCTTTGAAATCTTGTATGAGGCTGTTTTTATTACTGGTAAGGGAGTGGTACTCGTACCTATGTATGTACTCGTAGCTGCATGCTGTCGGGAATTCGGTAGTATGACTTTTGCAAGACTGTAGAGCGCTATCTTAGAGGTTCTGAAGCCGGTAGTTAAGAGTCTACAATAGATGCCTACGATATTATGACTACAGTTCCTTTTCCATGGTGAGCTCAAGTGGATATTTATCACATAGACTACAAGTAAGTAATATCTTTTTGAATGTAGGTTCTTTCTTACCTAACATTTTGCGTACCTACTGCTTTATCATACGCTCGAATGGAGCAACACTTTATTAATTCCCTTACTCACACTATGTGCATACTATTTGATACTACGAGTATCAACACATTTACAATAATCTTTTAATAACCTGCATTTACTTGTGTCTGAAATATATTTTTCGATTAGGTAAGTCTTTATTCTTGCGAAAATACGAAATGATATATTCAGTTTGTATGGCAGCCGGGATGGCCAGGCTCCTAATCTTGGTCCACACTGAGTACTTGCGCAAGTTGCACGCCACGTCCTGCCCGCTTGTTTAATTAAACTTACTTCTAATCCTGTAACCAACTAACTTGTTAACATGTATGTAAGAGTAATTTCGTCCTTTTGCCGAAGTCGTAGTCCGTATAGAAAATCTGCTTTCTTTTGAAGTCTTACTTACTAAGAAAAAGTGCTGTACCAATTGTAATTTAAGTCGGATTCGTTCGTCATTTTTATTTATCGAGTAAAAATTAACTTACCTACATTAAAAGTCAAAGATTGACACGTCAATATTACCCATGTTACGAATTAAGATACGTAAAGAAAATCAAAAGTAAAATTACTTAACTAGCATAGGTGACTGATAATATTTTCAATCCAATGCGTATAAATTTCACTTTCTACCAACACTAATTTAAATGACTAACAAACATCTATACAAGTGGCGCGGCGGCGGTTTGCCCACGGCTGTAATCCCCAACCAATCAAAGTTTGCTCATACATATGTATGGACATCGCAATTTAAGCCGTCCTACAACCTTGCCCTCTGATTAATGGAATACTTGTTAACATCTCGTTTGATTAATACTTTAGTTTCACTAAATAAAAATCTTCATTTTAGAACGAAATACGTAGGTATGAACTTGAAAATATTGGAATTAACCTGCGTTGTTTCTTAGCAGTTCAAATTGGGTCCTTCAAGAGAATTGGGTATACTCCTTCTTTAAAAGTTTGCAACACTGTAGTGTGGCCCTGTAGGGCGACGTTCATTGCTTGACATCACATGAAATAAATCGTGTCATCAAATTAAACAAATATCATCTTCAATCTCTGGTTCCCTTGACTCCTAGATCGACGACATGATTATGCTCAGTATGTTTTCTTATTTTTCATTTGATTTTTATTTCGGTTAGTAATGTGAAAATAGATCCCTCTGTCGCCATAATGATCAGTGGATATATTATTTCTAGTCTTCGCATTTACAAGTATTTGTGTGTAAACATAAGAGACTGAACCATGATACATTAATATACTTCGCCAGGTACTCCGGTATTCTGTAGTAGTGTGGCTGACATCCGAACGTCATTCGCACTGCTGTGTGTTGCAAGTGGTGTATTAAAATAATCCCCGACCCCCTTGAATCCTGTGAATGTTTCATTAAATTATTACGTTCATTTGTTTTTAATTTGTCCCATGTTATGTGCTTAAACAAGTAAATGTCAATTGTTATGCGCAAAATAATTAACTTTGCATTATAACGGCAGAAAAAAATCCTTAATTTTTGTTTTATTGCAACAAAGTGGCAACTCGACTTTGACGTACGGGTGTCACGCGACCCGGATCAGCAGACCTTGTTTTCTTAGACCATGAGACTGAACTGCTGCGTATCGCGGGTTTGTGCACAACACAACGTATTGAATAGCAATCGAGCCGCGGATATTCATGAGACTCCTTTATGTGAGTGGCGCACGCGAGTCATTAGGAGGTCGATCAATCAAACATATCGGCACAATGGCCACAATCCTTCATCGGGACGGGACGTGACTCGTCACTTGCACCCAAAGACTGAGACATCGAAACAAGAGTAGGCATAAAAGGGCTGTGTGAATTGTGTAACTTAAATGCCCGTAAAGTTCTGAAAAATGGCAGCTGATTTGTCAGCAGTTGATAGAAATGTTTGAGACTTAGTATAGATATATGATACCACCGTCTTGCCTACCGCCAAATAGCAGTGCTCGCCCTGTTGTGTTCCGGTAGGGGGTTAAGGAAGCTGGTGAAATTACTGGCACAGAGGCATTCCATCTTAGGCCTCAGGCTAGCCGAGTCCGAGGAAGGACCAATGCGACGAGGAGGGCTTCATCAAGGTGGAACGGAAGAAGAAGCCCGCCAGTCGGAACCAGTGCGGCACCGCACCGACTGGACCGAACCATCTGCTGCATCCTGCGATACCCACGACGCAGCTGTACATGTCCCGCCTGCATCACTCCACCAAGAGCGAGGAGATTGTGGAGTATGTACGAGTGAAGACCAAATTCACCCTGAGGGTTGAACGGTTGGAGCCACGCCACAGCGTGAATTTTAGTTCGTTCGTGGTGAGGGTTCCGACCGACCATCTGTCAACCTTCACGAAAGAGGAGTTTTGGCCGAGGGGAGTCGTGTTCCGTCGCTTCCGTGGAAGACTGAACAGCGATTCCAGAGTGCGTCTCACGACGAATAAGCAATCGTGTTAGTTTTTAAGATTAATTTTAATATGTATGTTAGTCGTTAAGGTATATGTAATATGGGCCTAGATGTCTGAAATAAAATTTATTATTATTATTAAGAAGTCATAAGATTTCGGTAGGTGTCCTATGGGCCTCAGTGACAGCGTACCATAAGGTGGCCTGTGTGATCGTTTGCCGACCAATGACATAAAAAAGAGACTAGGACTTCAACATGTAGAGCCCTTTCTGAATCTCCTAATAGGGATGACGACAAGGTGAAGAAATCGAAATTCTAATTAGTCCGTCAGTCAGGTAATAAAAATATTAGACACGTATTTTTTGTTTCATCAAATTAGCAATGAATGACTAAGTTAAAACGCATTAAAGTTGGAGAGTGGGGGGTAACTACGTCACCGTTAGGTATAAATCGTACTTAACCGTGACGTCACTCGACATTTCAACTCAATATATCTCCGTATAAGTTTGATTACGTGGAAAAAGAAAAAATACGTGTCCAATACTTTTCAATAATCTTCCCGATAGACTAAGAAAAAAAAGTGGTCGTCATCCCTATTTTAACCCTCACGCTTCCTCTAAAGTGATTCCTATGCGAGGTCTGCGCCGGTCCGGCGGCGTCCGGGAAGCAATCGGCGCGAGTTACGGCGCACGGTTTTTAATCCGGCGCGGCCCTTCGTCGGAGGCGCGGAACTTTTTAATTCGCCCCGTGTGTAGCCGCGGGACTCGAGCGCGGGAGCTGAGGGGCCGAAATATAAAGTACCTACTCCTGAGATGATTTGGTTCAGTCATTCTGAATGTTGCAACATGATTTGGTTAAAGGGTTTGGAATTACAAGTATTTTTTTATTGATGCAATCGTGGGATTTTTTATATTTTGTTATACTTTTGCTTTTCTTTTTTGTTGTTCATGTCTTCCCCAGACTAATTTAAATGTAGCTTTTTTTTGGTCTTTAGGTCTACTCATCCCCATGTTGAAATGTTACTGTGGCTCGTCGTGTGAAAAGGTCGGGCTGAAAACCAGCGCTGCGCTCCGCACACTCGCAGCACATGCTGAGTCCGGTTCTCTCTCTCTTCGGAGTCCTATTGCCACCTACTTTACCTTATGCATGCTTTATTTAATTTTGTTTGTGGCAATAAATCATTATCTTAAATCTATCTTATCCATCTTAAATTCGGTGATTTTTTAAATGTCAAATTATTAGTATTATTAGGTAGGTACATAATAATGCCATGATGACATTGATGAACAAAACTTTTAAAATCTAGTTCTAGATCAAATTCATTTGACATTGAGTTTGACATCATTTTCTTAGTTTCAGGTTATCTTGTATGTTTTAGGCCACTTACTGGGTCCCACAAGCATAGTTCTGGGAAGGCTGTTGGTAGTCATAGGTGGTAAAAATAGAAGTCTAGCGCACAAAGTAGCAGTAGTAGTCTGTCACAAAACTCGTAGGCGTTAGACAAAAAGAACATACCAGAATATCCGCCCAGCTCCCGCGCTCCGCCGCGACACGGGACATAGGTGCGGCCACTGTTTACGGCACACAATCGTTTTTAATCTAACACTCCCCCCCCCCCCCCCGGTACCATCCCCACCCCGACCCGCTCCACATTACAACTTCTCACTTTTTAACACGCCTTGGATTTATGTTCGGGATGTTTCGCACGGTTTTGATACTTGAGAATGCGAAGTTTTTTGGCGACCTTTTTGTGGAGATGGGTCGATCAACTGTATCTTGTCGTTATTCTGTCCCGTTGTCCAGGGGATAAAATGAGAGGAGTTAATGAGAAAAACTGTTAGAACATAGACTTTTAAGATGCTTGGAAAAAGTCCTATTAGGGAAGGGATTGGTGGATTTAAACCCAAAACATCCCAGTTTTCAAAAGTGGCCCAGTGGACCGTAACCGTGGCAACTAGTGACATAAAAAAGTTCAAGTTTTAAGTTACCTTGTTAAGTTAAGTTGCAATAACGAATGAAGAGACCATAATTGTACGACATTCCTTGAAACTCTGAAACCTGAGTATCAATCAAGAAAGCCCCCTGCTAAACGAATAAAGAACAATACAAAATATTCTCCTATATTTACAATCGCAATTAAATTAGAAAAATATGTTCAGCAGTAGATTATAGCCCGCGCTGTACCCGAAGGGGCCTAATCCGGGGGCTTCGCGGCTTGGGGGCCCCAGCGCCGGGGCTTGCATATGTCGGCCTCCGGATTAGCAGTTGACCGCCATTTTAGGCAAATGCGCTGCTTAATGCATTAAGGTGAACGTGTTTATTGCTTTGAATGAAAATCCAGAGTTTAAGCTTTGGAGGGACAAATTCTCAAGACGGAAAATACTTAAGTTGATAAAAAATCCGTAACAAAAATCCATTAAAATTTGGCTTTGATTAGGTTGTTTAGAATAGGTACATTAAAGTAGTGTAGTTAAGTACAAATTAGAATTGAAGATTAGTCATAAACATGGAGTTGTTGCGTGGCTAGTTTCTTAGAATACTTAACCAAAAGCATTTTTTTTTCAAAACTGCAAAAAACAGGAAAGGAAAAAGATAAAGAAAATAAAACAATGAACCGGTTTAATGCGGTTACGCAAACTGGAAAACCGGTTTTGTTGTTGTTAGGTATTTTATTTTTACTCAAAGGCATATCCACATGCAAGAGGATGGGTATGATATTTACTTGTTCTTGGGTGGATGAAAGTGGCTTTCATGCAAACGACTGTTAGTGGTAGGGCCTGGTGCTGGGTCCGTCCGGGGTGGTACCACCATCGTTCCCCGCTAACCTGCCGCCAAATAGCAGTGCTCGCACCGTTGTGTTCCGCTAAGGGGTTAAGGCAGCTGGTGAAATTTCTGGCACAGAGGCATTCCAGCTTAGGCGTCAGGGTAGGCAACGCATTCGAGATCTTATGGTTTCTTAATGGGGGATCATAGGATTTCGGTGTCCATGGGCCGCAGTGACCACTTACCATCAGGTGGGCTGTGCGCTCGTTTGCCTATACCATTGGTATAAAAAAAAGACGATACCAGATGTTGCTTGCACCAGGTCCTTCCACCAGCAACGGACCTTGGTCCGCTCGGAGCTATCGAGTACTGCTATTTGCACCAAATACCAGTATCTAAGTACTCGCACTGTTGTGTTCCGGTAAGGGGGAAATTACTAGCATATTTTATACATGTAACGTAACTGTAAATTTTGTAACTAGGTATGTCGAAATTTTGAAAAAAAGGGCTTCTGCTTGAGTTTGTTGCGGCGCTTCTTCTCAAGTAATGGGTCTAGGAAGCGCTGGTAAATTCTTTTTCTAACGTGTAAGAGTGCCCCTATGTGGCCAATTTGGTGAATAAATGATTGAATTTGAATTTGAATAGAGCAATTCCATCTCAGGCCTCAGGGTTGACAAGTGACAAAACATTCAAAATCATGGGCCGTAGTGACCGCTTACCATCAGGTGGCTTGTGTTCTTCTCTGCCTACCAAATACACAAAAATATCAATGTGCACGCGCCTCACGTGATCCATATTAAATGATGAGCCTACGCAGGCCGTCCCGAAACCACAGATAACGTAGGCACATGACTATTCCGTTAATTAATTGGTTAATAGACGACGAATTTACGTATTTACAAAATGTTGACTGTGATTTCGTGTTACTGAGCAGGGATTTTGCTAAAGTTAAACATGGTTTCCTTAAGGACAGTAATTATTATTGTTAATTTGCACTAAAATGAGTAGGTAGTACTAATAGGGATTACGACAGGGTGAAGAAATCGAAATTCTAATTAGTCCGTCAGTCAGGTAGGTAATAAAAAAAATTTAGACACGAATTTTTCATTTTATCAAATTAACAAAGAATGACTAAGTTATAACGTATTAAAGTTGGAGAGTGGGGGGTAACTACGTCACCGTTAGGTATAAATCATACCTAACCGTGACGTCACGCGACATTTCAACTCAATATATCTCCGTATAAGTTTGATTACGTTAAAAAAGAAAAAATACGTGTCCAATACTTTTCAATAATCTTTGTGATAGACTAAGGAAAAAAAAGTTGTCGTCTCCCCTATTATAGTCATAGTCAACAGTTTACTATGTAGTGATTTTAATTTCAATAAGGTAATCTACTATAAACCAATGTAAAACTGTGAATACAAGAAAACTATATCGAATAAGACACTTATATTTAATTGGTTATTAACTAGGTATGTTTCGTGCTGTGCTTGTGAAATATGTACTCCGTTACTGCCACTTAAGTTTGGCAATTCTTCGTTTGAAGCATTTCCACTTTAGCGTGCCTTTAAAGCCACGCACTACGTTGTCACGTTTTTACTTTTTGTAATGTCGGTTTGTTCTGTCCACAAGAGTTTATCTGAATATTTGAATAGAATAAAAATAAGCACAATTAAGTCTCTATTTCGCTGTCCACTGCTCCGTGTAGGTGTAATGGATTTCGCAAACGCTTTGCGGAATAGTCCGAGAGATATGAAGAATAGTATGAGGTACTTACATTAATTCTTATACAAGCCCCAAGAAGGAGCGAGTTGGATGAAGTTGGCATAGAACCGGTCTGCATGTAGCGAATTTTCGGAGAAGAGAAGATCTATTAAGTATTTCATCAGTTTATGTCTTTCAGTTGATATGACGAAATATATTTTAACAAATGGCGCCCGAACCCGAAAGCTTTTTGAAGTATTTTCATTACTTATTCAAGAAAATTAAAATATTCATTCAAAACAACTTCAATGGTTTGAAACCATTTATAGGTACAGCAGTTAGTTCAGTTTGAGTCGGTGACAAAGTTCACCCATCCAGTTCATTCAACACCATTCGAAATTGACGATGAAAATTTCACTATTGCCAGTAATTGTGATTGAGCTAAACGCCGCTCTTCGCCTAATCTGGATTTTGAGACCGCTAGCACAAAACGAGCGAGTCGAGGCGACAGCCGAGCAAGGCGCCGTGAAATACGGCTTCCACCCGAATGTTTAGACTCTTGCTCCATTTTTGGTCGGTTATTTAAATAATTGCTTTGTTTCCGCTGGTCATCTTCTGAACTTTATTGTAGAATAGTCAGATGTGTGGGTGGGGTATGGACTCTTCCGCTCTAATCTTTTTCCTTCTGATGGCTGCTTGGCATAGGCTTCCTTTCAACATCTAAGTATATACTAATAATAAGAGGGTTTACTCCGAAAGTTGGCAACGACGCAAATAGCTGTCAAATAATTAGCTGTTTTCATAAATTTCTGAATATTACTAAATGAAAACATGAATTATCGTTCTATGGTTGAATAAAACATTAAGTATAGATTGCAACAGTTATCATAAGAACACGAAATTCTTAGTATTATGGAAGTAATATCCTTTGAAAACTTTCCATCGCATTTTCCATGCATTTTAATGTAATCTTATTATTTGAATGCCTAACCAACAAATATAAAACTTTGCTTTTTTTCGAGTTCTTAAAAAGCATAGAATCGGTGTACCTATAGTAGGTCACCCGCTATAGGAACTACCACCAAACAGTTGTACTCGTTCTGTTGTGTTCCGGTAAGAGGTGAAGTAGGCCGGTGAAATTACCAGCATAGAAGAGAGGCATTCCATCTTGGTCCTGAGGGTTGACACCGCATTCGCGATCTTGAGATTTCATGAGATTTACCATCCCATTCCCATCCATAGAGACCATTTACCATCAGTGGCCTTTACGCCAAAACCATTCATAGAGCTGGAAAAAAAGTATGAAACATAAAATGCAAGTAATATCAGGTACAGTTCTACTACTACTACAGCCTATTTGTGTCCCACTGCTAGGCACAGGCCTCCTCTCATTACGAGAGGGTTTGGGCTATAGTTTTCCTTCACCGAAAAGCCCAGTGGTAAATTCAAATTGAATTTCGCACATAAGTAAACTTGCTCTGCATGAGAGGCGGTAGGTCGAACCACTAGACAACCACGGCTACAGCAGGTACCTACAGTTCAAACGGTATCAATCGCGAGCCAAGTAGGTAACGAACCTGCCATGCAACTTGACATGATTACATCAAAACAATTAAAGTAATAACGTAAGTGAGTTGCTCGCCCATAAAACCTCTTATTACAGCCCGATGCGAGAAATTCGCCATCAGTATGCGTCGACACTCGCGCCCTGCGGCGGTCGCACCAGCACCGCGAATATATAGCTCTATATTAAATGACCAGATACATATTTAGTGAAGGGCGATTGTAATACCTAAAGGTTGATCGTTAATCGAAGGGTTAAATCTAAATATATAAAACTCAAAGGTGACTGACTGACTGACTGACTGACTGACTGACTGAGTGATCTATCAACGCACAGCCCAAACCACTGGACGGATCGGGCTGAAATTTGGCATGCAGGTAGATGTTATGACGTAGGCATCCGCTAAGGATTTTGCAAAATTCCCACGGGAACGGGAAAAATCGGGATTTTACTTTTTAATATTTCTGCGCATACGAAGTTGCGGGGAAAAGCTAGTGTAGTATAAATTGGGACACCCAGAAATAAAATATTAATTCATTCAAAAACATATACAAGGGAAATTCATTTGCCTCGAGTAAATATTGTTATCACATTGGATTTTTTTTTAAATAGTAAGTAAACAAATTAATGAAGATTTTATAACAACATAGTTTCGATAAGAGTTTTGGACAACCTTGAAGATGCATTTTTCGGAAATCTATTATATGAAGTTCTATATCGGCAGTGTGGTGTTTTAAAAAAATCACCAACGCTTCTCAGATGTGTCCACTATGCGACGCCGCTGGAGGAACATAGATATTTATTACATTAATTATTTTAAGACTTGAGTTTATCTTCTTTAGCAATGAGTCTTGGAATAGCTGGTAAATTCATTTCTGAAGTGTCAATTATGGCCATTTTGTTGAATTAAATTGACTTCCATTTGTACCATAACTCATTAATAAGGCGAATGTTTTTTTTTAATGAATATACCTACTCATACCTTCTCTTGAGTTCGTACCGCTTTTCATCAATAGATCTTGTCGATGTACTGGTTGATGTGGTCTGAATTAAATGAAGAAGTAATTTTATATTTATTAAGGTTTAGTATACCTAGTATATCACTAGACGAGATGGCGGTCGCATGCAATAAACATGAGGAGTGGGTATGCAAATATAATAGGCTTTATCTTCAGATTCCACTGTGACCACCGGCTTAGGTTAGGAAGCAGCGACAGCAAAACAAGCGATCATTAAGCTGATGCGTATTAAACATTTATAGGTACATTTTTTTGTTATTTATGACATGTATTGCATTTAGTTAGAAATGGCGCCAACATAAGGAAACCTATATCCGACTGTGGATGGAAGAAGATGGACGACGACAACTCTGTATGTATACTATCGAATTTATTTCTTATATGCCTACTTGAAGATCATTTTCATAAAATGAAGCATGCCCCTAATAGTAAATTAGCGTCTGAATTAGTTATTAAAATAAAATGCCTACACATATAAACATTGCAATCATATATGTTCTAATTTGTGGTCAGCGCGTGCGCACATGTGCCGCGCTGTCTCGTTTATTCAACGCCATTTGATTCATTCATTAAATAATTATTTAGGGTAAACTACTGCTATTTTACTAATGGGTCAATGATAGCATGTTCTTCTCCGAACCGAGCTTATCTGCCTACCTATATAAATAGGTATAAATTAAAAAACAAAATCCATCTCAGCTATACCAACACCCAGAAGAGGACCTGGCAAAACACAACTAAGATAATCAGCCGTGTATAGTCAGGAAACCAGTCGAAATTTCAATGAATTTCAACATGATGATTTTGATATAAAAAACGGATTAGAACATGAACCATGGATATGGATTATGGATGGTAGGAACCTAAGTGATGAGACTTGTGCCATTTCAAAATCACCCTTTTTAAATATCTCTAATACACTAGAGATATTTAAAAAGGGTGATTTTGTAATGGCACAAGTCTCATACTTGAGTTAACAGTCTGTGATAACTATAAGTAGGAATCAGAAAAGAAAATCAAGCAGTACGGGCTACACGTAATTTTTTTTTAGCCTGCTTGAATATCCCACTGCTGGACAAAGGCTTTCTCGACCTCTTTCAACTCTCTCCTTTCTCTTCCAGTAGTTATTAAACGTGTCCGAGGGTCGCACTATCTCCGACTGGGCTTGCGATGCCGTCGCTGACCGTTTTGTAGCTTCAGTTGCCGACGCTACTGAACAGCTATAAGTCGCAAAAGATATTTATATCCAGTTTTTTCTCCTCATTACCCGAAACAAACAAGTTAGGTACAATAAAAAGCCGCGATAAGAAAGGTATAAATAATAACTTGATTTAGGTCAACGGGTAATAGCCGACTTCGGCCAAATTGTCCTGCTGGAACAACCCTGCTTTGATTTACAGGCGCATCCGTGGAAGACCTTATCGTGTTTGAAAGACTTAAGTGGATATAAAGATGAGAAAGAAGCCTTAATTCAGACAACATTCCTGTTCTAAAGTCTTAACGAGTGAGAGTCACTTGGAAGTAGTTACGTTTTCATCTACATGGAAATTGTTTTGTTTTTTGTACATTATTAAAGTTACGTCCCAAGATTACTCGCTCGTCTCTTAACTTGTCTTCAACTCGCGGCGTAAAAAGAAACCGTAAAATGACCTCAAATATCATAAACAAAATTTAATTTATACCGCTGGGATGATAAACAGGGGGTAAACATCCCCCTTTCGCAGATCAGGCGGAACGTTTTTATTTTCCTCAATTAATTTGCATAATTCTTGTCAAAGCCAGGTTCGACTCCCGACAAATCATCCACGAGACTCGTTTGTCTACTCCATTTTCTTCGCATTACGTTGATAACTATGATAATTTATGGGACTTGTCGAATTTTATAGTGGATATTTTTGAACGGTAGAACTTGAATTTTAATTCAGAATAATAAAGTCAACAATTGCATATTCTACTAGCAAGGTTATCGTTGATAATTTGTTTTAAAACCAACACCTTGCCATCATTATTTGCCGTTCAAAGTGGTCCAGTCACTTTTTCCGGAGGAACATGAATGCTGGAGTAGAGAAGACTCGAGCGGAGACCAAGAATCCGCAAAAGAAGTGTAGGACGCCTTGTGGATAGATGGAGCGATGAGTTACGCAGGGTTGGCGGCAGAAACTGGAAGCTAGTAGATGAAGACCGAGCTACTTAAGTACCTAGGTGGACTGAAGCGGACATGGATGATGATGATGATGATGATTCTAAAAACATCATCACTTAAATACCAACTATAGGCATGTTTTACGGCATGCCTACATGTCTTCAGTCCCTATATAAATATCAATTTTCCACCACAGTATATAGCTATGTAATAAAGAAACAACATATGCTAGAAATCTTTTAGTAAGTGTAGAGGAATGCATGTAGTATACAAGTTACCATATAGATAGCTACCACTTATTTACTCGCAAACAATTACACAATAGCTTTGCGCGCGGACCTAACCTAACATTGGTGTTTCAGAAAACACCGACTTTTAAAACAAACGAATTTCCGCCATCCATTTCGCTAGTACTCCATAATTCTCTCCCGCCACCGCTCATTACCCCGCCTTGCCACGCGATTTCATTACAAAATACAGTACAATTCAATAGCATTAAGGCATTTTTTTGGTATTGTGTAAGAGCTATAAATTAGGATGCGGCCATAAATCGAGCGGCAGCGAGGCGGACAGCTCACTCGAGGAGGCCTGGCCACTGACATGCTAAAGTGCTGATCTTCGGGCCTGTTCGGCTACTGACGCAGAAAACTTTTTTAAGAAACTGTCAGGGACTGTTAAAAGATAGTTTGAACGATAAATTAAATACCGATTGGATGGATGTGCGTTTGCGGAACAAAAATGCAATTTCGTTAGATTGAAATTGGAAGATGAAAATACGAGTGTGGTGTGAAAAAAAGTGGAAAGGCTAAGTGATCAAATATTTTAACTGTCTAAAGTAAAACGTGAAAAAAAAAATTGTGCCAATTACTTTAATACAATAGATATATTCGCCTACCTACTTCACCTATAGCTTATTATATGTAGATCCTATAACCTTCTTCACTTTCATGCTACTTTCAAATGAAAATATATGTAAGTAACGATTAGCCTTCAAAAAGTAAATAAGATGGATAAAGTTACTGCGTAACAAATAAATATTCAATCACTGTTGTAATTATGTTACGAACTTAAATTAAACCCGCTCCCGCGGCCGCCTGTAACTCGCGCCTCCCAAATAAACCGCTCTAATGGATTGTTTTTGTGGATTTCTATTTTTTTTCAATGTCGGTTCTTGAAATTTAGCAAACCTTATTTATTACTCGTTAGCTTTACATTTTTTTTATTATTTCAACATATCGTTATGTATAAGTACGTATTTATAATATATCGTTATTGAATCAATTTAGCTATAGGTGATTTATAGGGACATTTTTGATTTCAATTATCTAGGCTAAATGCATAGGTACTCTGAATAAATAAGTCTAATGGTTGATTACCGTTTTTTCCTCCTACAATAATACATAATTACCTAATGTAGGTAGTTCACCTTTGAGATAGAAACATACCTTCCGCGCGTTGCGATAACCTCCGCCGTGCGTCACATGTTATCTCGACTCGACGACGGGTGGACGTGTACTCTTGAACCCGATTGTAATTACTGTATCTTGGCACTTTGGCGCAGGACGCTTCAAGCAGCAAATCTTAACAGGGAACAACTACATGTCATTGTAAATATGAGTCGATAAGTTCTTGTTTAAACCATCTTGCAGCTTAAATGGACCACCGATCTTCTAAGTGCCATTTTTAATTCAGATAAACCAAAGACTTTTAGCCCAAGTATAAACAGATACCTCATGATCATGATCACCATTTCAGCTACAAACTTCCACTGCTGGACACAGGCCTCCCCCAAAGCTCGCCGCTCTGACCCGTCCTGTGCTACTCGCTTCTATTGGATTCCCGCGACTTTTACAAGGTCGTTGCTCCATCTTGTTGGTAGGGCGAGGCCCATCGACAGCTAGTCTCCTGATTCGCGGACGCCACTTAAGAACTTTCTGGCCCTATCGGCCATATGGACACACGCTGTTCAAAGACTTTATTTTAAACACTACGGTAATTTTGACGCAGGGCGGTGATTTGGAAATAGATACGTAGGTAATAGTTACTTACATTTTATTGAATGGGTCCGTGGCGGTAAATATTTGTATTTATTAGAATGCGAGTGTAAAGACGTCACAGAGATAAACTTTGTTATGTACCGTGTTTACGTCGACGTGAACAACATTGCATAAGATCGCACTATTGTATTTACGTTTTAATTTCTTCTTACTTCTCTTGATGCTCTCGTTTTCTATCACTGCTCATAAAGCTGTATTTACTGCCGTTCGAAACAGGGTCAGAGGATCAAATGTAAATTGATAGGCACCTACTTTAAAAGTAAGTAAAATTTTCGAATGCGTTAATGTGTTCTTTCGCCAATCAAATATATTCAAATCGGATTGCTTTTAAAATTATTTTTTTCACTAGATTGACATCATTATGATACGTTGATACGCAAATTACAAGGAAAAACAATGTGGGATGGTCAATAAAAAAATACAAGGAATGGTTTTTCTAGTAGATTAATTATTTTGTCTTAAATAATAGGAAAGTACAATAAAATGTAGGCCTCTATTCAAAAATAGGAAAATGAACGAGTGGTGACTTTTAGCGAAACCTTCTATCCTATTAGACTCAAACTACCTACAGCCGTGGCGGCCCAGTGGTTTGACCTACCGCCTCTCATGCAGAGGGTCGCGGGTTCAAATCCGGCTCGCACCTCTGAATTTATTTATGTGCGAAATTCAATTTGAATTTACCACTGAGCTTTTCGGTGAAGGAAAACATCGTGAGGAAACCTGCACGCATCTGCGAAGTAATTCAAGGATGTGTGTGAAGTCCCCAATCCGCACTGGGCCCGCGTGGGGGACTATAGCCCAACCCTCTCGTGATGAGAGGAGGCCTGTGCCCAGCAGTGGGCCGTAAATAGGCTGTTGTATATACCTACAGCCTAAAATATTATAAGCACTTAAGTTTAGTAAACATTTGCTGTTTACTTCGCGTCGTCTGTCGCGAGACGGCGGATTCAATCATCCTACAACCTACAAAGGCTCATTGAGTTGCAGATTCGAAGGTAATTTGCTCAGGAGTGGATAAAAATAAACAGCTCCGGCGGCGCCGGCGTCGCAATCAGGTGGCTGCCATACGTGGAGGACCGTACGAGCAGCGGCGGGCCACGGGACTAGCGGGCGAGAAGACTACGAGCAGACGCAAAAATGTATAAAGACTCGATGGAAAATCTTGTACCAGAACTACAACCATTCGTACCCACAAAGCTTAGTGGTTTTAACTTAAACAGTTTAAGCAGTTAAAACCCGATAAGAGAAGGTACGTCGAACCGCTGGGTCCACAAACATTGTCATTGTCACAAAAGTCACGGTTCTACGAATACCTATCATGGACCATTGAAAATTATAACAGGGATTTAATTGATATAGTTATCATATTCTGTCATCTCATTAATTACGAGTATGCAGGTGCCTAGTGAAAATTTATTGACTAAGCGAGCGAAGTGACTTCGTTGCAACTTGCGCAAAATGCTTTCATATGTCCTAATTTCAGGATTTTGTTTGATCTCCATTACATGTCGTATTTCTCAACCGGGTTTGAGGATTAAATCGTTTTATTTAGTCTATTACATTTTTGTATTTTTTCGAATTGGCCCACCCTGTGCCAGTCACTTCTTACTTCTTTTGCCGTCTCTATCTTTGCCTTTCCGCTGTCTTCTGCCCGCTGTCCCGCCGGCGGCGTGGCCGCGCGCAATGCGCGCCCCGCGTCACGCGCGCCATTCCGTCAGCAATATTGTCTAAAGCAATTTGTATGTAAATCAATTGTTGTTAATACTATTTATGTCGATGGTTATTGAGCATTACTACTTACTTTCCCCCGCGGAACGCATACGCTAATTCCGCATTTGAAGAATCAAGATAAAGAAGATAGTTGCGTGAGACATGAACGTCACTTACGTAACTTCACGAAAAAATGCAAAGGATGCTAAATAATGTTAACAGGCCTGCCTTCGCGGCGGATTACGGCCGCTGTAAATTTTATTAGATTATAAATAAGAAATTTATGGGTCGCGGGATATTGGAGTGTCTATCTTGCGCTTGATTGACATATTTCAGGTTTTATGGAAACACAATATGAAAGCGACGAGGTCTTGCAGCTTCCGGAGGCTCATTTCCATTTAAAGACAGTCGTATAAATATCATAAACAAGAAGTGTGTAGCGATGTCGCCATGGAAATACTAATCCTCGGGGGTGATTGGATTCAATAGCAGCATAGTTATATTGTTACGTTTAGGTAGCCTTTAAAGTGTGAAAAGCCATTAGGTAAGTATATCTACTTAGTTAGGAGTAGTGAACTAGTGACAAACATATACTTGGAGAATACACATTCGCTATTAAGCGATAAGACCGCCTGCTGTATGCCATACTTTTTTGTGTAATTACATTATGTCTACTGTTCCTTGATTGTGTGGTGTTCAATAAAGTATATTGTATTGTATTGTATTGTATTCACAAGTAGGTATAGGTTACCTACTGAAAGTACAGGACGTAGGTACCTAATGATAGTAAGCTTCTATTAACTTCATAGTTCAAATTTACGAGTATATCTACCAGATTTATACAGACAAGCCTTCAAGTTCATAAATAATTAGGTATTAATAGGATAAGATATAGATAAAAGATTTCTAGGAGTAGGAACACGCAAAGTTTCAGTTACAGGAAAAATCTCATTCCAATTTACCTATTTCCTTGATGTAAAATTAGTTTCTGTCTAATTACTCATTTTCAGTGAACTTCCTGATACAGTATTCACGATGACTTAAATCTAGAAGACCACAAAGATATACTGCAGCAGGATTTGACGCAAAAGGTTGCGTCAATGGTGTAGAAATAGACAAAATATAAGTCGGCCAATTAACCAATATGATAGATTAATAAGGAATAGGTTAGAAACATGTTTTATTATTGGCATGATGTTATGAGCGAAATACGTTAGGAAATTTTTTTAGAATATACCTATCCATAGCATCAACGGAACAGTATAGCGACATGTTATACATGTTAGAGATCGAAAATACAAAGACTGCGTACTAAGCACCGCTTTTTATGGTGCCAGTTGACATTGCTTGACAAACATGTGAATGCGTAAATGCATGTGAAGCCTGCACTTACGAATAGGCTAAGTATTTAATGAATTATAGGTATCTCACACACTTTCAAAATTGACTCTCGATCTCTCAAGAAATGTAGAACTTTGTCATCACATTACTCCACACAACGACGTCCATCATTTGGTACAACACAAAATTCATGATGGATTCAATTGAGAAGAACCTATTGTCAATTCTATTTTCGACTAGATTTCACCAATGTTGAAACATAACGCCATCCATTAAACAGTATCGAACTGGGGCAAGCTTCGCCACATGTATCAAAACTTGTATCATTCCGGGGTTGGAGGGGGCCGGGGGTGAGGGGTAAATAAGTAACCGGCAACAAATCTCGACTGGGATTAGCCATGCGTTATTTATGCGTCGACGCGGCCCGCCTGAATATCTTCAGACAATTAAGGATGTTGCTGAGGTTGCCACAGTTTCTATTACGTTTCTAGTAAGTAGTAGTAGGTGGGACTGCAAGTTACCATCCAGGTGCACGTAATATAATACTTACTTACAGTCACAGACTTTAATGGAAACAGGAGAAACACATTTCGATTCTGAATCTTTGACCCCTCTGCCATCAGTAAATGCGTTCTCGAATAAATCTTGAAGAATACAATGATCGAAATCGGTGCAAAATCACTAGATGAAACTTTCCCGTTTCTTTCTTAGATATGGAACGCTGAAGTGGCACATCAATAATAAATATTCGATACATAAGAAAAACTGCTTACCCTTCTCGGGGCACAATCGAAGGCGATGTGTCGGACGTGTCGCGATGTCGCGCGACGCGATAAATCACGCGTATCGGATAACCGCGACAGGCAGGCTGTATGTTAATTCTGGATTAATTGGATTCCTATTGTGTATCGGTCGAAGAAACCGTTCATCTTGCTCACTACTTTCGGAGGGAAATTGCCGTTGTTGGCCAATTTATTGATAAATCTTGAATTTGCAGATAACATTGAAACATGTATTTTGGATTGAACAATACATAGAATGACCAATGTGGGGAAATGGGTCAGACCATTCTTAATGAAACACAATACTAGATTCTAATCACTTCTACGGATGCAAAAGACACTTTTCAGGGCGCATTTTGTTAGTCAAGAACCTAAGTACATCCAAGATTTGGTCAACCAACCATTACTAAATAGAACAATAAGAACTCTGGAGATGACCTCTGGCAGGTGGTTGATGCAGCGGTGAGGCTGGCGAAGGACCAAGAAGTAAGAATACTTAATTAAGAAATATTCCGCGTGTACGAATGTATAGGCAGTAGATGGATACAGGCTCATTCGATTAATTCCTTTAGCATAAACAATATTGTGTACAAGTCCTTCCTTTATGTCTAATTTTCATCATTGACTTTTCGTTAATGCGTATTAATATGTTATATTGTTGTATTGCTATGTCATCTACAAAACGGGTCTCGTCAAATGAAAAATCATTGGTAGGTTAAGTTTGATTTTTGATAAAAATACATTAATGCTGTACCAATCCTAAACAGTAGTTGAATTAAATCGACCAGTTAATACATTCTCAACAATTGCGAATATCCTCCGGGACCTTATCTACATGATCATAAACAGAATTCATTCCCTCTGCAGACAAAACGCTAAGCAAATCATGGCAGAGAAAAAAAAACAGCGGCAAGCGCGAGTAGGACTACTTATACTGAGGTTCAGAAGTGTGCGGACAAAAAATGGATAGGTATACTTAGATTGGATGAATTTCATAGCTCATCAGGAAAATATGATCACACATAATATTATCCTCATATTATTATATTGTTATTTATCCTCTTTTGAAATTATTTGTTATCTTCCTAGTATTTCTGTAGTTTCTTTCTGATATTGATGCACCTACTCGTTTTTCTTTCTGTTTGGCCTTATGGTTGACTGGCAGAGAATGCCTTTAGGCATCAAGTTCGCCAATTGTATACATTTTGTATGTGCAATGAAGTATATAAATAAAAAAATATTAGCAACACTGGAACCAATGACGTGTTACCTACCTATTTTTAAACTAACACAAAGTTGCCATTTGTTTCCAATAAGTAGAATAAAGTTTAAATTGAAAAGTTATTCTGACAAATTTAGGTAATATTTTGAAACCAGTATCAAATTAAGTCATGTAGCGTGGGTACTGATGATGGGGTCATCTACTTATTTAGCAATGACATAGAAGACAATGAAAAATGACACATGAAGACATGGAAGAATGACATTTCAAGCTTTTTTTTCTTCATATTGACGGATTAATTCGCTAGAGCTACAAATTGTAATCTTTGTATTTTCTAAGGAACTCCAAAATCTTAACGCAGCATGAGTTGTGGATTCAATTTCATCGAATAATCAAGTACAGACAAAGAATCGCGGCGGCCATAAATCAAAACGAGAGTAAACGTCACTTTTCGGGCACTGAGAAACGCGCCGCGTACATATTACGCCGATCAACCACATAGACTAACGAAAGACAAAGAAAACAATGACCCAAACTAGCAGCATATACACCGATTGTGAAGTAAGGAAAATAAAGAGCGGCAAAGTGTTCTTGTGTGGGTGGAGATGAAAAACTGAGCGTTAAAAAAGGAAATGATTTGAATTTGGAAGCAGACACTTTCATGATTGGTCAAACAAGGACACATCTTCCTGAAAACACAGAAGTTAGTTGAACTCATTGGAACAGCTTTTAAAACCTAGAACTAATTCCCACGAATTTACTGATATTTCCAAGCTCAGATAGTATCCAATATAAATTCAACGCTTTCTATTGCAACGAAATGCAATACTTGCAAATAGAGAAGGTAAAACGGTCGCATGCGTTTATCTTAAGTGACATCTTTACCGACGAGCTGAAAACTGCGCGTGTTCGCTCGCCGCAGCCGCCCAATTAAGGCGAGGACTTAACCAAAGTAGGTTACAGTGGAACTCCAACTTTATATACCGAATTGGATTTTATTTCCAGATGCAGCTTCAGAATTGAATTTACTTACAAATATTGAGCATTCATATTTGTAAGTAAATTCAGAATCATTACGCAATCATTCGATAATAATTCTGAAAGCCATTAGGTTTATATTCAGACAAAGGTCAGCATTCCGCGCGTTCACAAACCACCCGCGAAAAATGAGTATCGTTCGATTCCAATTTCAAATTTTACTCCCACGTTCAGTTTCATTAACTCGGAACACAAAACAAATGTAAACATAAAAACAAAGAGCAGTATATTCTAAAATTAAATTAAAAAGACAGCCAGTACTGGCTTCGGCAATAAAAGAGCAGGTCGCTTTTACGGGGTCCGCTAACGTCCTTAAGTTTTCAATCGGCGAGCGCCGCCCACCGCTCTCAATCGTTACTGCGCATAAACAAACAGTTTGCGCTTTTTACAGTTTACAGCGACCCTCGTAAACGCGACCAACAAGCTACACCGAATCAGCGATTTGCAAAGAATAGTGCAGGACTGGCGTTGGACTCGAGTATGTAGAGAAGTAAAGTACAAAAAATAATCAAATAAAAAAATATATGAAAATAATCGTGACGTCTGTCACCATAGAGTCCATAGACTTAATTCAACGTCTTCTTAAAAAATAAGTATGTAACATCTTAAAAAACTAGAAATCCAAAATTATTTGATGTTTTAAGAGATGGCAAATGCGTCACATTTAAATTATTGTAAATATCCAATAGTAGCGTATATGTATGTCGCCGACATTTTATAAAACCGTCTTTATCGATATCTACCCATCTCTACACCACCGACCGTTTCAATTGATCCGGCCTGACGTGGCCGCGTCCAAGACAGATATTTGCATTTTATACACCCGGGGCCTGTCCGAGACCATCTCCTTCAGGTAATAACCTCTTTGACGAAACAAGACTACGTTAAACTGCTTCAAAACCAAGCCAATTACAACTGTGTGCCTCGGCAATAAGACTTGTGGCGATGGTATTGTTTAGTTGGTCGAGTTAAACAAGGAATGGAGATAAAAGTAAACGGATTATTGCTAGAATCGTCCGTTTTGGAACGGCGGCTAGCACAAACGACGGCGAGCTTTTCAAAAAATTTCGTTTTGTTTAAGATGTCACTTTTTTGGAAAATATAGACGGTCACTGAAAAGGCTTATCTGAATTTCCAAGTAGTTTATCAATAAGGAATGTACATACTGCACCGTTGAGTTGCTTTGGTGTGGAGGGTGTTTATATATGTACCTTTTTCCGGCAACCTCACCGGTCACTGTCCACTAAACAAACATTTGTATGTTATAGGTATAACCAACAGCCCTCTATGTAGGGGATGTCTGTCGGCTGAGGAAACGGCTGCCCATGTCGTCCTGGATTGCGAGGCAGTGACTGCACAACAGGCTGAAACCCTCGGGACACCGGGGTCGCTTCGTGAAGCCTGCGGAGACACCAGGAAAATCCTGCGCTTCTGGTCGCAGCTAGCATGGCTAGATCCCTAGCCGGCACTTAACGTACAAAGGCTCAACATAAATGATCCAAGTACGGAAATTAGAGCCCACAACCATACCTTTTTCAGAAGAAAAATTCTATGCGAAAACAACCGTGAGGTTTTATCATAATATATTAGTTATTTTTTTGACATCACGGAGTAGGAGCAAAGAGCGCTCTGAGCTGGAAACGTACCTGAGGATGGACATTCGTTTTTGACCTCGAAGGCCCATGGACCGCTGAAGTCTTAAGAATGCCTACCCCTGAGGACTACCTGGAATGCCTTTATGCTACTGATTTCACCTGTGTCTCACCTCCAAACTATTATTGTGGTTTGGCGACAGGTCATCGGACAAGCAAGAATGATATTTTGGTAAAGTTGCTAATCTAAAATATTTACGTCTTCCGCCGTGACGTAACTCGTTGAGGACCATTTGAGCAGTCATCGCCCCAAGTGATCAGCGGCGCGGTGCGTGCGAGCGATAAATCGCACTCGCAATGAGCGGCAGGCATTTTTATCGCGGCCCCATGCAAATCCGCCGACACCTTGTTCAGGGCTGGGGAAGATGTCAAGTCTCACTAAAAGACGCTTGGTATTAATGGTTGAAGTGTGCGAGACACTGTGGCTGGAAAAATACGTGAATTACATAATGCTACCACTAAATGTACCCAATAAATGTACATGAAAAGTATTTTGAAAAGGAGAACTGATAGGTATCTTCTGATAATATTGACATCAAAACATACACCACCATATTGGAATCTGCAGTACGAAAAGGTACCATTTTAATAATCATTACTTTTTGATTTTACAAAACTAAAATCAAATTCACCACATCCCATATTGATATAAGGGTCACTTTAACACGTCAGAAATGAATTTACCAGCGCTTCCAAGATCGAAGCTTGAGAAGAAGCGCCGCACAAACTCAGGAGAAGGTAGGTATTTTTTGGTTTTCCCAGGAAGAAGTACTTAGCTCTTATTATTGCCAAACTCCTCAAGCCAAGCCTTGCCGCCAGCCCTACAAACGAGCTAGCACACGCAGCCCCTGAAAGCAATTATCACTGTCGTAGAGGTAATGAAACTTGATGCGTCTACCCTTCGACAACCAGTGTATGAAGAGCCATCACTCCTTACTACCAGTATAGAAACTGAGACCAATTGCTACACTGGTTTACCCAAACAACCAGCGTTAACAGGCCTGTGTCTCTAAGGATGTTGTGTGAGGTTAAGTGTTTACTGATATTGGTAGGATACTAAGGATGCTCGACTCCGTTTACGCCCACCTTGAGACACCTCAGTTAGTTAGTTTAGTCCGTTATCTTAATTTTATGGCTGTTTGCAGTCGGCGCCAGGAATTACTTCACATTTGCACGCTGCAACATTCATGAGGCGGATTAAGCTGTGTACGACTTTACCATCTCAAAGCAGGTTTACCTACCTATTTGCTTGGGGTCGAATAGGAAGTGTTGTAGTAGGTACAGAAAGTAGGTACCACTTTTAAATATTTACAGCTACATTTGGAATTGATTCTGGGTATAGTTATTTGGTGAAACTGGGTAGAGTGAAAAGTTACTACATAAAGAATTTGGTCTCAATGAAGACTTTACATTGCATTGAGACAGCAACTAAACACTACTTTTTGCCTCAGTATCTCTACGATACCTGCATCTATGAGAGTATCAATGGCTCGAAGCTAGTCACCAAATCCGATAGTCAACCATCTCGTGTCAAGTTATCCCCGATGATGGGTCAAAATCTCCGTTGTACGGACAGGCCTCATAACGCGCCGCTGGAGGGCCCTCGCGCCGGCGCGCGCCAAAACTGGTGACGGGGTGACCTGACTAGGTATTTACACGCGGACACAACCCGTGGAGTCGACAGGTCGATTATATTGGTGAGAGACTATTAGCTACTATTAGTCTGATAAAAAGTAAAGAGGAACAGAGTGTCACTTGTTCCACAGCAGAGGAAGTTTGTAAGTAGGAAAACTTTATAACTTTTACTAAGTTAGTCTATTTACTTAAGAATACCCTGTTGCCAAGTTTAATTGCTAAAGACAAATGTCAATTTAAATGAATAAAAATATGAATGGATGGAACGATATATGTATCCATCATTTTAATAGTGGCTAGCCTTTAGAAAGAGTCTTGAGAATGGTTTTATGAGTACAAATTAAGATATATTCAAATAAGATTCTTCCCACAGAGTCACTTTCTCGTATTAATATGAAAGTGCTGAAGGCAGACGTAGTTATTTAGCCCCTCATCTCCACGGTTTTACAGTCCGCCGCTCGCGGCCGCACCTTGTCAGCGCGCAAATTGACGGGCACTGTGTTGGCGGCGATCTTTGTCACGCCGGGCGCGCCGACGACGCTGGATGGGCCTCCCTTATTGCTGGAACTACTGCTAAACGTCATGAAAGGTACACAACGCAGATAATGGGTATTTGCGACTTCCCATAACCTTCACTGGGTAGATAGTCGCTAATCTTGTTAGAGTCCTACCGACAGCGCATCTTCTGGTACGCAAACGCATTTATTGTAACCAGAAGGTTATGGCCGATAAGGATACATAATTATGTTCGTAGACCCACTGCTGCTGCCACTCAAGCTGCACAATCCTTCGAGTTATGTCAATGATAACGAAATCTTGACTACCTATTTCTAAAACGTTAACGAAAGCTATTGGTTTCGTATAATGTCACGTTACGGCGAGTATACCTTAGTATCTCAAAGTGATCACACTATCATCCACGTAATGAAAAAATATTCGAGAATTTTTCTATTATTAAAAGTAGGTAATACGAGTATACTGATCAAAGTGATCAAATTTAGAAGTAAAAGTTTTTTTCAAACTTTCATAACACGTTATTGACTTCTTATCAAAGGCCTCCTCTCATCACGAAAGGGCGTTAGTCTCCAGGATTTTCCAACTTACTGAGCCCACATGTCGATTCCAGCGCGCTACACCGCGGCGCGGTCTGATTTTGCGCCTAATCTCTAATTGCACGTCACATCTGCCCACTAAACACTTCGATTGTGCGAGGTGTTCGTGGTGACGCCATATTTGAACACAGCGCGGATTAACGACCGATGACACGGACATTTGGATATGAATGAAGCTGTGAAAGGTGTTTTAAACAGATTAAATTGCGTTTGCATAATGCTAAACTCTAAAATGGGTTGATGAAGTGAAGCGACGTATGGGGATGACTAGATCGGCAATGGATAAATTGAAAAAGATATGGAGGAATAGGAACATTACCAAGACCACTAAGACCCGGCTCGTGCGAACACTTATCTTCCCCTTATTTTTATACTCTGCGGAGACGTGGACAATTCGTGAAATTGAGAAGTCCAAGATAGACGCTTTGGAAATATGGTGTTGGAGAAGAATGCTTGGGATATCATGGACAGAGTTCCGAACCAATGTCTCCATTCTTAATGAACTTCATATTAAAGACCGTATGTCCATACTCGTCAGGACTCGTAAGTATATTGAAGTTCTTTGGTCACGTCTCTCGGCGAAACAATTACTCCATAGAGCGCCTGGTAGTGCAGGGCAGGGTAGAAGGGACCAGACCACGTGGGAGGTCACCCATGCGATGGACCGACCAGATCAAGTCCGCTGTTGGCGGACCATTGCATGAGTGCACCAGAATGTCTGCCAATCGGCAGAGATGGCGCGATATCATACGGCGAGTGACATCTGCGCCTAGCGGTGCTAGCAGTTGACCACGATCACTCTGTAAAGAGTGCACCGAGAGAGAAGAAGAAACTCTAAAATGGGTACATACTTAACAGGTATAGTCGCAATTGATACTGATAAAATTGATTCTACAGACTATGACATTTTAATTTAATAAATTACCTATCCAATGTAGAATAATAAAATGCTCTTTCAATGTTCCATTAAATAACAAACACGTGACTATATAATAATCTGCAATTATGAAAGAACTCACGCTCAATTCATTTAAAAAAAAAAATTCAACGTTAATATGAAAGCACCTTTGTAAATTATTAATATAGGGTAGGTAGACTAACATTTGGACCATATAGATGAATCAAGAATCACAATTTTCATAACGTAACGAACGTGCCGCCCCCTCTCTAAGTGAGATAATACTGTTTGTCCGGCAAATCAACTGATAACCGCTAATTGTCTCATACCTCATGCTCCTGAGCCGACCAAGGAGCCTAGACCTAAGGTTCCAGGCGACTACAGACCATATTACAGGTCAGATTAGTTTGGCCAGTTCGCGGAATCTGTTTGGCTGGGATCAATGATATTAATTGCGCAAATGAAGTGCCGAGAGAAAGAATAAGCCCAAGCAGTGTTATTTTTGATGTATCCAATCGATATAACTGGTCGTTATTAATGGTAGATTTGGCAAATTGGTTGTAATATTATTATTGAAGTGAAGATTTTCAGTCCCTAGAGGGTAATTCTACTTTAACTGATCAATCTTATTCGTACTTACAAGAAATTTGTAAAGGTATAGAACACTTAGACGTTTATCAAAAACATAAATTGAATAAGCTTTTATTCATTAGTTATCTAAGTCACTGTTGGATCAAAAGATGTTTATTGCATTTGATATTTGTAGAAAGGTAGTAAAATCTTCCCCTTTGGAAGAACAAGTTCCATTGGACTTGAGACTTTAGATGAGTCTATTTTAACGGTAACAGATTTACAACCAAATCTAAACAAACGCGACATCTCAGCTCTTTCATAATTGCAGATTGTTAACCTTTTACAGTTCAAACTAAATGAACAGTTGTCGAAACGGCGCGGGATCAAATTTCAATTTAAACTTGACGCATTAGCTGGCGCGGGGCGGGCGGGAATTAGGAAAAATGCGCCTCGGGGAGTAATCGCGCGGTTACGCCACAGATCGCGGTTTACTGCTCCTGTAATTAAGAAATTTCAAATGGGTAAGCATTATTTCCCCAACAATTGGCTTTATTACAATATCTACAGTTGTCTTGTGGGTTCCAAAGTAAGTGCCTCCTACCAAAGCACCGCTCATACGCCTATGAACAATCGGAACCTACAGCTACGCACCCATGCTATTTATTACACGTTTTCCATGGCGAAAACAAAAAGTGATTGTGGCCCGTTATACCATGTAAATTAATGATTTGAAGATTTACGTAGTAACTATTTATTAATCTGTGGATTTACCTAGTTCGCATTTGGAATATATAAAGTTCTACATAGTTATCAGTTTTCAAAAACCAATTATCATTAAGGTAACTTAACAATAGTATTGACTTTTCGATCACTTTCTGGAAATGTCATCACCAATATCACCAGAACTATTTATATTTAATAATATGCGTAACGAGTTTAGGTGTTTGTTTGTTCATGATAGTGCATGTAATTATTGAATTAACCTTTGTGTTGATTGTTTGTTTGTAGGTAGTCAGTAATGTTCAGCTTATCAGCGTTTTCTTTGTTCTAATTAGTTAATGCAGTATTTGTAGCGTTGTGTGATGTAAAATAGGTAGATAATTAGTATTTACGTACTTACATAAGTTCACGTCTTTTTTGGATTGGGGTAGGCAGCGGCCATATTGCCACCTGCATCTATCCTGCATACCTCCGTCGCTTCATCCACATTCATCCCTATTAATGCAAGCGCGTCGGTTTCCAGAAGGTAAGTAGTATTTATTCCACTTAAGAAATGTTAAAACACATTTCAAAAGCATTAACTTTAATTTATTTAATTTAGCAAAAGTAATTTCATTTGCATATACAAAAAACACAATCGCTTTTCAAAACTGTCCCGAATCATTTCAAATCCAACGCCTCCCTTCTTTCCAAATTCAAAACGGCATCAACACCATGCCGGCCGTAATCCCGCGCACTCGGCAAAACGGCGCGTGCGCAGCCCACATGCCCACCTTGCAGCGTAATTGAATATTCCATTGTACGTGCCTAATGCAGTTTACTGACGAACAACTCAGCGCTTCCATCGCTGCATTTAGGG
The DNA here is from genome assembly GCA_963971205.1 of Aethes cnicana. Classification (NCBI taxonomy): domain Eukaryota; kingdom Metazoa; phylum Arthropoda; class Insecta; order Lepidoptera; family Tortricidae; genus Aethes; species Aethes cnicana. Next base: position 216,295 of record OZ020280.1, on the reverse strand, counting down.
TGAATTAATTTCTGTAGTTATACGTATAAGAATATCATTTATTAAACCAAATCAGATGTGGACAAAAATCAATCAGCTAAGTTAGTGAAAATGGGAGAAGAAAATGTCTACTTTAAATGCGGTTTTATTATCTAAACAACTTTCGTACGAATCATACCTATACCTATGTGTTGTTCAAAAATTGTATCTATTCAATTTCTAGCGTTCTTCACTGACCATAAAAAAATCTGGAATCCGCAAAGACATTACAGTTTCATTATTAAACCACTTCAAAATCCAGAACCAACCACATCTCACCGGTTCTATCTGGATCCGACTGATTGCCAGCGATTCGGCTCATAAACTCAATTTGCGTCAACCCCAAAGCGCTTTGCATTACGCGGTATAGGGTTACCTGTGGGGCGCCATCTGTCGGGACCGTAGAGATTTATTGTTGCAAAATGCGCTTTCGCGGGGATCGGGTTTTTTGCCGGCTATCAAGTTTCCATTAGCTAATTCCGTTTCGATCCCGGTGTGGTAAGGGTAGCTAGGAAATTGAAAAAATCGGCTCTATTCTTAAAAAAAATCGATTCATTTAGCTTGTAGGCCATGGGAAAAGTCATTACCATTTGTGTTTTGTTCTTGAGATATATTAATAATAGATAGGTAACCGAAATATCTACTGTATTTTTAGCTTTTTTTGGTAGTGTGCCAACTGCCAACCCTGCAATGCCGTGCGATAATTCGCAATTGATGGATCGTTTTTATTCGATTTAAACTGCCGTTAATGAAGAAACTTTTGCTGTAATGTGATGCGGAGTTTTTACAGCGTGCTTTTGTTTTTGATGTCCCAACTTCTCAATTTGCAGGATTGGCAATTTTATTCACCTTAATCTGATTATATTACCTATTATAAGTTGGTTATCTGTTGAGCTATTAAGATTTTTAAGATTTCTGCTTGTTGGAACAGTAACGTTAAATGAATGACTATATTGGTTGCGTTGTGTTGTCAAGTATTATTAAGTTTCGATGTTTTAAACACCACTTACATTTTATATTTATTAAATAATTAATAGATGCTATAATAATCTCCTTTCATTCATACAATTCTGCTATAACGTGTTTTAGTTCAAGTTCAAGCCGAAAGTTCTAATTGAAAATCAATGTTGATAATCAGATTAATAACTTTCTTACACAAGACACGTTCTCCATGACTAAACACATTCCATATCTCAGTGCTAACTGGATAAGTCTTGCGTTACATCAATATTAATTGAAATCCACCGGAATTGCTTCTGTCATCAATCCGCGCCAGGTCCGAGGGGCCGCTGCCGAACATCTGCATTATCTTACGACTCCCTCCAAATCAGTTACTGCAGGGCATTCACTAAAGTGCATTCGCCATTCAGACCGTCAAACCTTACAATCACCCACAACAGCAACAATAAAGCACATTCAACTCTGTTGCTTAACTCCTACAGCTCAAATAACCGATAAACTGTATCACCTTTCGAAATTACGCAACACTAAACGATGATAACTGACATTTCCAATCCACAATACAATATCAACTTTACAAACCCCGCACAAAGTCCAAATTCAGTTGTGGGCCATTTCAAATGCGAACCGTTTAAGCTAAGAGGGTAGTTCGCATGTTGGCGGTGCGATTTATCAAATTTTATACGTTGTCGGGTCGACATGTGCGCGGCGCGGACAATTGCTAGGTGAGGGGAAGAATTAGAATTAAATATGGAACGCGAGGTGCCTAATGGATTAACGGCTTTAACCAGGGATCCTGGCCCTTCTTCACAAGCTGGTATAGGTGACTGAGGGTCCAGGATAGTCTGGGTTTTTCAGCAGGCATGAGACACGAGGTGTATGGGTGCAGATGCGACTCTAATTCGCGATGTGATTGGATCCGTGTATGTGTAATCTACTTGTGGATTGAAATAGGTTTTGTTATTGAATGCGTCGGTCGGGATGAGGCGGTTTTCTTTATTGTGAAAGATTTTCTCAGTGAAGCCGTGGTGACCTAAAAATGACATTATACTGGATTATAGAATCATGACAAGAGTAGAAATCTTATAAGGTAAAACTCAAAGCAGATATTTACAGCGTATACCTACTACCTGCCAAAACCAGTATATTTGTAAGCTCATGCCAAAGCTCATGTTAAGAGAAATATTTTTGCTGTACTAAATACCTCTAGCATTACTGAGTTTGGCGGTTGAAATGTCCCATATTTTTAGAAATCTATAAACAATAGGCAGTGCAGCACTAACTACATATGTGCCTCAATTTATAAACACATGCTCTCAATGATTGCTCTTTACCAAATTCCAAGTTTCGAAACAATTGTTAATACCTTGTTTTCTCCTAATCCCGAGAAATACCAAAGCAATGCTTTCACTGTAGCTGGACTGGACGAGATAGCAATAACTAAACGCGGGGTGACAGGTGTGATTGCCGCGAGGCGAGAGCAACCTGCGGCAAAATTACGCTGCCGCCGCTACGGACAGCAACACACGCGATTACTTGGAGAAATGAAATTAAGAGGAAACGTATATTTTTCACAACATTCGGCTCGATTTACCAAACCGAAAATAGTGACAATTACCAGCTCTATTAAGTCTATTTAATCAAAAGTTTTCTGATGTGGGCCGTTCATTACAATCTGATACTACTCTTCTGATTTTAAAGTTTGTAAAAATTTTATAAGACTCATTAATATTTTTTTCTTTCAGTCATCTCGTTTGTCTTTTCCTGGCCAGTAGGTAAACGATTCAATTCAATTCAATTCAATTCAGTCATTTATTCAGCAAATTGGCCACATAGCGGCACTTTTACACGTCAGAAAAAGAATTCACCAGCGCTTCCTAGACCCATTGCTTGCGAAGCGCCGCAACAAACTCAAGCAGAAGGCCTTTTTTCAAAATTTAAAAAATTTACATTACATGTATAAAATATACATGTAATGTACTAAAATTACATTGAAGGGATGTAACTTAAATGTAAATCTAAGATCTTAGAGATGTACCTATAGTCTCCAAGGGTCCAGAAAAAAATATATGGAGATAGCCTCCATTGTCAAATAACTATAAATTCCATAGATGTCGACAGTCTCAAAATGTCAATAAATAATGAAATACATCATGTATAAAAGAGTTCATTAATACATGTCAATAAGAACATGATGAGGTCTCTCGCTTAAAATGTTTGACTTAGTAATATATTTAAAGTTAGTGATATTTTTCTAAGCCATAAATCTGCATTTACAAGCAACAAAACAAGATGGCCGCTCGACAAAATGGCTGCCCACCTCTACTACACGTTGCCGCGTGTTGTCGGTACACCGTGATGGATTGCGGCGTCGATTAGGGCCGGCGCTGACCTGTTCTTTCATATCTCACTAATGGCCGCTACCTCTACCTCTACCTACGATACCGCCCGCTACCTTGATTGACGTGTGCGTTGGATGAGCTTGCTGACTGGGGTGCGGTGAAAACCTGCGCTTCCATGTCGTTTTGCTTCACGGACGCGCTCTGAAAATCTAATAAAGATTTCCATTGAACAATTTTGAATGGGGCTAGATTATAGTCAATGTAAGATTGTAAACAATGTTGATAATACGTTGACTTTATAGTCAAACCAGAGAAGATGTTGGGTATTCTATCTTCTAAAATCGTTGGTTTTCGCGTCTAAACTAACGGTTTTCCATATCGTAAGCAATAGCAAAATCTGTGTCGTAGGTGCAATTTTATGATGGCAATATTTCGATGATTTTATTAGGTATCGCTCTTACATTGAAGACGCATATTTCTATAGTGCCCTTTATACGCGACTTCTTCTAAAAGTAAACCACGAAAAGACAGCGTTATGAAGACTCATTTCGTATCAATTTATCAGCGCGAAAAAAGCGGGCAAGTCATTAAACGTGTCGGCTCCATGGCACCTCGTACCTGTCCGCCCGTCAAGCGAACAAGGGTCATTACTTAGCCCATCGCCGTAATTAATACTGCGCCTTTGACGGTGCCTGCTGACCGGACGACTTTTCGCCATGCTGCGGGGAAATTCGGATGGAAAATATAACTTGGGGGCTTTTGTAAATATGATGTTGATACCAGTCAATATGCCATGTAATCAAAACAGTATACGAGGATACGAGTATGTATGCTCAAAAGATAGACAATAAAATTTGACAACAAATAGTAATGAGTTCTTTTCGATTTCATAAAATTAGAGATCCTGTATGACTTCCAAGGGTGGCAAAAAGTAGGGTTTCAAAAATTAAACAGCATGAATTGAAGTGAATCTCAAGTGGAACCCGTGCATGTGTCTTACTGCGGAATCTAACGAGATCATCTAAATTATCGCTCATTTTAATGTGTCAGGCTCACTTGCACCAAGCTGTTAACTTCGGGTTAACCGCTTAACTCAGATGTATTTGTATGAATTTGACGCGGGTTAAGAGGCTAACCCGAGGTTAGCGGCTTGGTGCAAGTGGGCCTTAGATTTATTTTGGTTTTATCAGTCACAGGTTCTTTTAAATAAATACATAGATGCAATCTTGTCCCTAATTCCTGTTCTAACAGTTTCCTCACCAGCCTGTCAAGTATGTTGTCCACCGGCGCTGGCGCCGCACTGTCGAGAAGGGGGGGGGGGGATGGGGCAGTAGGGGGAGATTAATTACAGTTTGATTCGCGCAGGTACCGCCACCGGCGGCGACGGCCTGATTTACTGTCGTCTGTGGTTTGATCACTCCGAGACACTGGATCAGATCGTCCATGTTCGTGACGGATCGGATGGTGGGACGCAACCTTCATCGCTAATTCGATTTTAGTACCTAACCGGTAAAACTTAGACGGCAACGTCCAATTTTCAAGAAGATTTATATAAAAGTTACTTTAAAATCTGAGCTATTATGTATTCATTCATTAAACATAATATTTTTTGTGACGTGTACCTACATTCCAAGTTACTTTACCTGTTAGTCCTGTTAATAGTTACTTACAACCCCATACATCCATACCTACTTCTAAATATATAAAACTCAAAGGTGACTGACTCACTGACATAGTGATCTATCAACGCACAGCCCAAACCACTGGACGGATTGGGCTGAAATTTGGCATGCAGGTAGATGTTATGACGTAGGCATCCGCTAAGAAAGGATTTTGCAAAGTTCCCACGGGAACGGGAAAAATCGGGATTTTACTTTTTAATATTTCTGCGTAAACGAAGTTGCGGGGAAAAGCTAGTATATTATAAATGCGAAGTATATCTACCTCCTCTGTCTCTGTGCTTTCCTCTTCACGCTTAAATCGCTGGACCGATCTAGATATTTGGGATATAGTTGGAGTCCAGGGAAGGCTACTTTTTACTCCGGATAAACGCATAATTCCCGCGGGAACGCGATAACCGAATCCAACTCGAAATCGTTGGCAGAAGCTAGTTTTTACCATTGACCTATAATAAGTAATAACATATGGACGAACAGTGCCTAACAGAATATGTCGAAATATATGGAGCAAACTGACATTAGAGAATATACGTTCCAATATGCTAATAACGCCTCTTTATAACGAAGGCCAAATGGGTGTCCGAGCTGCTTGGTTGTGAATCCTTACTTATAATAGCTCAATGATTTTTACATAATAAAACCAAGTTGTAAGTAGATTGAAGGTACCTATTCGTTCAAAGATTAAAGTATACCTACCAATAATTATTGACGTTATGTTCAAGTGTCTGCCACTTTGTAGAGCTGAAAAATTAGAACACGTTAGGTATCCCTCATTCATCAAATGTACAAATAACCTCAAACATCCTAATCAATCATGTAGGTTCGCAGGTACACCCCCCTGCCAGTCAGCCGGGCTTGTAATTAATCCCCCACCCCCTCCGGTCTCGAGTGACCGTCTGTTTACAACGCATTACCGTGGACGAGTGACGGTAGACTACACGTAACTCATGCTGAACTTGTTTTGTTTGAAGAGACCGTTTCGTGGTTCTGATTCCATTTTTATAAGTCAGAGGTGCAAATATTGAGGGTTGAAGTAAAGAAGCGCAATCTTTATAGTTCCAAAAGTCCTGTGGTAACTTTACTGGTTAGTGTATATTCTAAGTTCCCCACTGTCATATTGTACCTACCGTCTGTACCCAAATAATCATTAAAACAAAAGTGGACACCAAATCGGGTAGATTGGGGGCGCTGCGGTCGCCACTCTAGTCAAGCCATCTAGGCGAATAGTCTTCAGTAGCGCCTTCAGTTGGCGCTGCTGAGGCGAAAACGGTTGTAAGGAGAGTGTGTTTTGTTTTGTTGCTTATTAAATCCGCTGGACACGTTTTCAACTGTTTCGTCATATAAGATTGCGCTCCTTACCAAGACACATTCCACACTCCATAGATGCAAACAGAGAAATTTGAAGCCCTACCGTACGTCAACTAGCTTTTAGGCATTTAATCGTAGTCCAAATGTACTTATATGGACGATATTATCACTACATAGTATAAAACAAAGTCGCTTTCTCTGTCCCTATATCCCTATGTATGCTTAAATCTTTAAAACTACGCAACGGATTTTGATGTGTTTTTTTTAATAGATAGTGTTTCAAGAGGAAGGTTTTAGTATATAATTTGTTATAGTTTAACGCTCAATTCCCGCGGGAACGCTATAACCGAATTCCAAAGCTATAACGAAGTCGCGGGCAGAAGCTAGTTAATAATAAAATATTGAGTTTGTAGTTATTATCATCTTTTTATAAAAGTCTAGTTTTGTAGAGCACTATCAAACCTATTTTGACCATGTAAGGGCTCAGTTGAAATGGTTTTCCAACAACTTTCGTTAAACGCATACAACTCGGAGGTTGAAACAGAATCTCGTCTCTGAAGTAAAATGAGACATTCTATTCAACCAGACATGTTCATTCTTAGTTTAATAGTAATATTGTTTATTCCGTAGTTTTTTGTTATAGCATGTATGTTTTTGCTTAGTACTTTCGATTTATTGCTCCTATTAGATGTTGTATTTAAGGAACCATACATATACCTACGAAACAGTTGATCCCACGAGTTTGCGTTATATTAGAGTTAAAGGAGTACGTCTTAAAGAAATAAAAACAAAGGTAATCATATCCCTTGAACTGATAGAATTTGAAGTGTGATCGGACCCTTATAGGTTTATACATAGCCTTATAGAGTACTTACAAATTACATACATATGGCAGGAGCCTGTATTCGGCCGATTGAAGTCAAAGTGTCTAACACGTAAACATGACCGAAAATCAATTAAATTTTCACATACTTAGGTACTTACAGCAAGTAATAATTACGTTAGAGGTACGCTATTACTCCAAACGAAAAAGAACATTTCATGCAGAAATTGCCCTGAAATCTACGTTACGAGAACGATCCCGACATAAAAGTAACTGTCTCCATTTGTCTAAGAACAGTTGAAATAGCTCAAAAGACCTGTCTCAGCTCTGACCCCGTATTTTACAAGAGGAATTGATCTTTCTTATGGCAATTCCGGCAAAATGGCTCAATATTAAGAAGTGCAAGCATTGGCAATATTGACCAACGTTGGCGGATGCGTTGGCGTGTTGGCCGCGATCAAACCGCAGTAAAGTGTTTGATAAGTGTTGCCGTGCTTGGGGACACAGGGAGGGACATTTCTTTTATAATTATGACCAAAAAAAACGTGTGTTTTCCTAGAAGCTTAATGATGAAGGAGGGGGATATAGATATCTACTTAGGTTAGCTATTCCAATTGCCATCTAATATTACAGATTACAGTCATGTCTACATGCATTTAATGACCTAATAGATAATAATATAATCTTCTCTTTTTCATTGAATGACGAAATGGCACTTAAACGATGATTATTCTAGCACATTTTGTTCTAAACAATTTTTATTTATTACCTACTCCCGTTGTGCATCCAGCCCACTCGTAAGAGCAATTTTCATATCGCTCGCTGCACGGGGTGATTTATCGAGCGCGTCGACATTCATATGCTCGCCGCTCAACTCCGCTCAATTCAGTGCTCAGTGCTCAGCGCTCAACGCTCAGCGCTCGGCGCTCAGCAGATGGCGAGGTGCATTCCTGCATCAGCCCTACGACTTTATTACCTTTCTTTGTTACGAAAATGTAAAGTGAAAGGTCGAGTTCGAAACTTTTGCGTTTGCATACCTATCTGATTTAGAATAAAGATTTTGTTTTCGCGAACACACTGTGATTCAGTTTGTATTTATTAACTTATTAAGTTTATGAATCAATAAGTTATGGAGTACCAGTGAATTTGTAAGTTATCGATTGCATTTTGAATAAGAAAATAAATTAACTTTCTCTAACCCTGATAAAGTTTTGAATTTCTTGAATGTCACAGAATACTTATACATACGCAATATACATTATTGTTAAAGTTGTAATTAGACTCACTCATCCTCTATAGATTGTATGTAAGTCTTAGGTGGTTATGAAACAATTGTCTAACTGCCATGTAAATAAAATATTTAGATATAGAAAACACATATAGAGAGGTGATTTTATATACCTAATTATTTGAGCCTAGAAGCCACTTAGGCCCAATTGTAATCAAAGTTACATCTGGTCAAGATTTAAATTACATTACAATCGATGTGTTGATGTTTGACTAAATTTTAGGCTCGTAATCCAGTAATTACAGCTAGTGGGCCTTCATATCTTCCATTCCACGTTCCTCAAGTGTGTGCTCATCAGTCTGCTCATATAGGCCCAGGACTAGCCACGTGCCAGCAAGCGACACAATTACCCGCTACGGCATACATCACGCCTGAGCGATGGCGCTCTTATAGCCGCGCCGGCGCAAGCTAGCGGCGCCAGCGGTTTTAGCCAGCTTGCCATGTCAGCGACCGACACAATCACCTACCGCGGTATACAATATCACACCTGAACGATGGCGCGCTGTAAAGGCGTCAGAAGACCGTGTGTAGTCTTTTAGCCGGCAGGAGTTCTGCATTAACATTCCACTCTTTACAGGATCATATCCGTGGGTGTTTTTCAGGGACTGGTACTAGCGTTGCCTCGCGCAAATTCACTTTATCTTAATTTTATGTCGCTGGACACACCACCCAAAACGACGAGCGTCTCTGTCGCAAAAAAATGAAGACTGAAAAGGTAAGTACCTACCTACTTCTGTTTTGCAAAAAACCATAAATAAACACTCCTTGAATAACATCGTAGCATACAATTACTAGCGTCAAAACAAGCTCGACATTTAATACTTTAACAACATTAACAATATTATTATTTTTACTTTTTTTTACGCATAACCTGTGAGTATACAACGGTAAACAGAAGTTATTAACGAAATCTGAGCCGTCAACGTATTAGAACTAAACCAACCGCCTCCCGCCCCTACTTTACACCGAGTCCGAAGGGCCGGTGGAAAAAGCCTCTACCTTCTGGAAGTAAATATTCGGCTTAACTGGCACCATAAATCAGCGTAGAGAGACCTGCCCCAGTACTAGATAAGATGGCTGTCCGATTAGCGGAGGTAAGTTCCTGATGCTTCCACCTATCTGGGGAGCCATCGTGAGTTATTAACAGACAAACTGGAGAAGTTATTATTGAGGATTTAGGAGATTACGTTGTTGGTAAATAAACAGTTTAGGTAGTTTTTAGATAACAGATAAACAAACCTTGGAACTTATTTGTGTTCAGAGAATTGCTGCATGTTAATATTAAAGATGCTACAATGCTATGCTCTCCATGTCAACAAGATCAAATTTCGTCGGATAAATTTTATTTGTCTCGTAAAAAACGCAAAAAGAAAGATTATATGAAACTCATAGAAGGATAAATAAGACGTCTCCAGAACAATTAAACATTTTCTTTTCAGAAGACAATGGGAATCAAATGCATACAACGTTTTAGGTTTTGAATGAAAGGAACCAAAGTACTGATGATGGTAAAATTGATGACGATGAAACTCAAAACCGGCCAAGTGCGTGTCGGGCCACGCGCAAAGTATAGGGTTCCGAAGTTGAGGATGCCCACAGTACCTTTCTAAGACTTATTAGCATCTAGCTAGCCTGTGGTATGACGTGCCCACCCGACGCCCCTGCCGGTCGAGAAAAATCATTGGTTTTGTACAGCCTACTTAGCTGTGATAGTTCTCCTTTCAACTACGTTATATAATTATGCCACAACTGTGATTTTTTTCAGCCATCCAAATACCACCATTTAGCTGGCAGGGGGGGGGGGGGGACACGTGACCCTAACGAAAAATACCACTTTAAAGCTTAATATTTCACAAACGCATCACTTAATCAAAAAATAGTTTTAACAAACCCACAATATTTTTTTAAGACCAATTCAACAATATGCCGCACCATGGAAAAAAAAAATTACATCTCCACTTTACGAGTAGGTGAGGTACCATATAAAAAAATATATTTCAAAATTTTATTGTACCACTTTGTCAGCATAACTAATGTGTATATTCATGCCAAATTACAGCTTTCTAGAACTAAGCATCTCCGAGCAATAGTGCGGACAGACGGACGGACGGACGGACATGGCGAAACTATAAGGGTTCCTTGTGGACTTCGGAACACTAATAAAAACGCTGGTTGCATTACAATAGGTAGGATTGTTAACTTGCAAGACAGTGGTAATCTCTCTTGAAAACTAATAAGAATGCTCCAATTAAACGTACGAACACTCCCCAAACACAGAGTACAAGCAAAGAAGCGCTTATAAACCGCTTGGAGCCGGTTTCCTAACAAGACAATTACGCCGCGCCCTCCCCGCGCAATTAGCGGCGATCGCTTCTATCTAAGAAGGTGATTCTTATTATTTTTCCTCCCCCACTCGTTAATTAGAAGGAGTATTTTATTATGGGCAATTTGTCGGTACCTGCCAGATTGCAGGGGATCCGGTTCCAACCGATTTGTTTGAGAATTTTTCGCGCGCCGGGGGAAGATGTTGATGGAAGAAATTTCTTAATTAAATTGGAGGAATGAGTGGCGATTTAAAATTGATTGTACGGGAATTGGACCGTACCTAGAGGGGGATTTGGGACGTGTCCTGCTGATGTTAGTTTAGTACCTATACTTCTGAAAACATAAGTGGTACCTAAACTCGTAATGTGGTTAACACCTTGTTCACTTTATACTTGGATCGCGAAAAAGATGCAGGTGTCGTAAGTCTAGCTAGAACGATAAAATAATTATTCCCAGTAAAGAAATCATTTGAATGTTATTAAATGAAATTAAACTTATCACAGTTCCCATTTTAAATATCCCATTGACATATAAGATCTTTATGATAATGAGAGTTTATGAAAGTATTCATAATAATAATAAGACTATCACAACTCCTTTAGGTACTTAAGTTTACACCAACAATACGAAGCGCGACTTTGCAAGATTAGGTATGTTTTAGATAAATTGTGACTAAGCCAGAAGCGAAAGGCTGCTCCCTCGTCCACTCAAACACATCAATTGAATCTCCTCCGTCAAGTGGTCCGAGGTATCATCGCTAATCACAATAGGCCGTAATAGGTGAGTCAGTGTGTTCCCACGTAGCCAATTGCTGAATTGAGCGGCATGCGTGCGCGCCGCCTGACCCCGCCGACTCTTAATTGTCGTCCACCTAAAGACAGCGAAGGGTAAGGAGATGACAACAAAACAAGTAACTAGAAGACGTCGCTGTGTTAGGCCTCTAATAAGATGGAGTGATGACCTTGTGCTGGTAGGAATTCTATTATGGACAGTAGACCGAACCTTTTAAGTTGTTTATGGTCAACAGTTGGACGTCTTTTGACTGATACGATAATAAAATAAAAAAATAAAAAATTGAGTCAACCTTTTTAGACCTGAATATGTATGGGCAATGATACGAATTACTGATTTTAGCAAATTTGTTAACCTAAGTATGAATTTTGTTTAATAGAATTATACTTAAATTGTGCTTTAATAAAACAACACATGAACACACAGATTTTATCACTTCTTCTACATATACCTAGTAAACAACCAATTTTCAAGCTTGATAATGGTAGTGAAGTTTGGGCCAGCAACTTTTCCAAGTTTTACACTCTACTAAAATGACAAGCACAGTGTAGATCTTTCATACATTAATCTGGAGTCTCCTCGTCTTCCCTGTGCTGAGTTGATGAAGTGGCGTGCCAGATACCCATGAAGCAATAACAGGAGCGACACTGACTCACGCCGTCGAACTGCGCCTGGGCATCGCATAAACACACTTATGTTTCAACGACTCAACGTGACATATTTCTAAGCACGATTTGGGATTCTGTTAAGGTATAATCTCTCTAAAGTTTTGTAGCTAAGAATTGAAAATAGACTGGAGTTAAAGTTATGATCCGTTCGACTAATTTATGTAGATATGACATGGAAACGATATTTGCTGATTTTTAAATTTGTAAGCACTTTAGACAACTACCATCACGAGAGAGAGAACTTGGTTCAGGAACCTACTTCAATGACATATAATTGAAGCAGATTCCTTACATATTTACGTAGAGTTCATTGTATTGGCACACACTTATCAACTTATACGAAGAAGATACAGTTAATCCTTTTCTCAATACATGTAGGTATTATCATAATATTTTGCGCTTCTTCTGGCTCATACGTCCCCAGAATGCACAACGAACACCTTTCGATTTATGTAAGGCAATTGAAACCAAGATATCATCGAAATAGAAGGCGCGGAAATTGAATCCATCAAGTGTTTTGCTTAACATAAATAGCTATACATACATGAGTATGTGACCAGTGTGTGTTGCCAGTGATGACTTATGGTTCCGAGACGTGGGCGCTTACGATGGGCCTCATAAGAAGGCTCAAAGTCACTCAGAGGGCAATGGAGAGGGCTATGCTCGGGGTTTCTCTGCGTGATAGAATCAGAAATGAGGATATCCGCAGTAGAACTAGGGTCACCGACATAGCCCGAAGAATTGCGAGCCTTAAGTGGCAGTGGGCGGGGCACATTGCTCGCAGGACTGATGGCCGATGGGGCCGGAAAGTTCTCGAGTGGCGCCCGCGAACCGGGAGACGAGCTGTCGGTAGGCCTCCAACAAGATGGAGCGACGACCTCGTGAAGGTTGCGAGAAACCGGTGGAAGCAAGTAGCACAGGACCGGTCTGAGTGGCGAGCCTTGGGGGAGGCCTATGTCCAGCTGTGGACGTCTTTCGGCTGAAATGATGATGATGATGATGACATGAGTATGTATATTATGCCTACGTTTGTTAATTATATCAATAAGTTTGTTAAACTGCGTCACCGTGAAAATAACTCCAAAGTCCAGACGCGTGAGGTGCGCACGGGCATTGGCCGCGCCAATTAGCGAGAGTGGCTCTAAGTGGCATGTCTATATGTCACCATTACGCACATGTACCTATTCATTGCGGCGTTTTCATGATGGTGGCCCGTTAAGGAACCTGGGACGCTTGTTTTGATGAGATCTATTAACTGTGTTTGGTGGCCAACGCTTCAAGTAACTAGATATATATTACGATCGAGTATGTATATTTAAGGGCTCATTAGTATTTACTTAGTTACCAGTAGGTCTTCTGTATAACTCTAATGCGAAGGTTTGTCAGACGATATTTTAAACAGGATATTTTGTTGTGCTTTTATGTTGATATTTAACAACAGGTATCTTAACAGTTACCTTAGATACACACACACATTCATTTCGTTCTTTTTTCGGTTTTGTTCAATATTTACAGTAAAGGAGAAAATCATTTGAGAGAGACAATTTGAAGATTACCAGAGTTCAGTGTAATTGGAGATTTAACAAATATCTTCTGGATCTCATGATGAAAGGAGACCTGTTTTCAACACTAGTAGTGTATTAATGGGGCTTTCAGATCTAGGATCTTCGATCTACGATCTGACGCCCATTAATACCAGTGTTTCGTTGCCTGTATTTGAAAGCCCCAATCAGGTATTTTTAGCTACGATCTGACGCCCATTAATACCAGTGTTTCGTTGCCTGTATTTGAAAGCCCCAATCAGGTATTTTTAGCTACGATCTGAAGCCCATTATTCCCAGTGTTTCGTGGCCTGTATTTGAAAGCCCCAATCGGGTATTAGTTTCGTCTATTTAAGGGAAAAAAAAACAATAACTGACTCATTTCTATGCGCATTCGAGCCAGGATGGGACGGTCCTCTTATAATATATGCAACTAAGTACTTATTTTATTATTTAGGGCGTTCCTGTTAGCAACACGTTTTATTTTCAGAAATGAAATTTCGAAAACAATCCCAGAGCATGAAATTGGATGTAGTTTGTACGGTGGATAAGAAACGCAACTTTCGTCACGGTAAACTTTTACCTGACACTATCCGTTGTGTAATTTGTGGACCCTCTAACTGTGGAAAAACGAATTTAATAATTGGACTTCTTCTTCACGAGCACGGACTACGCTTTGAACACGTTTATGTTTATTCTAAAACTCTTTTCCAACCCATGTACAAATATTTAGAAAAAGTATTGGCATTAGTTCCATCAGTCACTTATCAAAAGTACTGTGAAAATGATCAAGTAATTAGCCCTCATGAAGCTAATATTAATTCAATTATAATATTTGATGATGTAGCGTGTGAGAATCAAAACAACATACGAGATTATTTTGCTATGGGAAGGCACAAATGTATTGATAGCTTCTACCTAAATCAAACATACAGTAAAATGCCGAAACAGTTAATTAGAGACAACGCAAATCTAATAATTCTCTTCAAACAAGATGATGTCAATTTACGTCATGTTTATGACGAACATGTGGGATGCGACATGACGTGGTTACAGTTTCGAGAAATGTGTTCAAAAGTATGGAGCAGACCTTACAATTATTTGGTTATTAATAAAGATTGTCCTAAGAATTCAGGATGTTATAGGATGGGTTTTGATACCTTTGTTTTAGTGGATTAATACACAATTTATAAGGAAGGAATTTTAATAAAATATTTATTGTTATTAAAGGAACCATTGAGATAGGACATGACTCACAATATGAGTGAAGAGAAAAAATTTAAAGAAAAAATACTAAAGTCTACCGAGGCTGTCAAGAGAAAAGTTAAACTTATTCGAGACATACAAAATAACAATGATATGATATTGGAATCTGTTCTCAAACCAATTACAGACCCGCTCAATAATATCACAAAAAGTACAGTGAACAATAATGTAAATACCGTTGACACCAAATCTGATGATGAATTTAAATGGAGTAAAAATACAGTAAAAAAATTAAAATTCAGCCCAGATAGGGAAATCAGCGATGACAGCATAGACGATAAAACGGTTTTCCAAAAATCACTCAAATCGACTCCAAATCATGAATATCTACAATCAGACATTTCTGATGAAAACATATCAAATGTAAGTAATGATGCTAATGATGATGATGATGATGATTACGATGATGATGGTGATGATGAAAACTTATCAATTGAAAGTCAAGACATCGACGATTATAATAAGACAACTGAAAGCGTTAATAATAATGCAATGGATAACTCTAACAATACGTCGTTTAAAACAGTAGATTCATTTCATACTCCACGCAATGATCTGGCTTGGGCTAAAAAATCAAGTACCTACGAAAACGTTCCTTTTGGTGTTCGAATGGAACGTGGCAAGCTTATGATAGGATCTTCTTCAGTTCACGTCGCTAAAAAGAAACTCAAAGTCAACGGGCGTATACTAACTCTGACACCAGGATTAAAAGAATTATTATTTAAGAAAGTGCCTGATTTGAATGTCATAACAGAAGAAGATAAACGTAATTACAAAATAATTTTATTAGAAACTAATGCCCACAGGCGCGATTTTAATCCAAACAAACCAATAAAAAGTAACAAAGGTAAAAAGTATTTACACATTATTAAACCGCTTTTTAAGTTGACAAAACAGCGAACGACTAGCACTGAAAGCTGTAGTACGAGTATTAAGGGTCAAGGATTACCTACATTAAAAAGCGTTAAAAAGGATACTAACTATGTTTATTGGGACAATCCTAATGAGCTTGTAGATAGGTTGAAACTGTTGATAGCTTCTCGCGATGCTGGCAATACTGGTTTGGATAACGAAATTATAGCCATTATTGAAGAATTACGAGAAGGCGGGTACGTCAATAATATATAACTTTGAAATTCGTACTTCACCATCCAGTTAATGAGAGGCTTTCAGTAAGTAACAATCAACTATTCAAAATTAAAATGAATATTGACAAATTTGGTCATCATGTACATAAGCGTTTACGTTTAGCGCTAGTTTCTGATAATGCGCTTTTAAGGTCAGAGAATGGAGATTATGATTTACAATTTTCAAGACTAAAAGGTGTTACAAAACCACTAACAGCAGACGATGTAGTTAACAAGCAATATGTTGATCAATTTTTCAAGAATGTTTACGACAAAAAAGAACTTGATGAAATATTAAATAGTATAAAGAGTCAGATTCTGCTTCTTAATTCACAGTTAAGGATGAACTTTTATACTAAACAGGAAGTAGATATCATTGTCAAACACATTAATAATGACAAAGGAACAAATCGTGAATGAAATTCATCGTTCCGCTCGTAAAAATTTTAAACGCAGAGCAGTTATTTTAAAAGGGATTGATGATTTGTGGCAAGCAGATTTATTGGATTTACAAAAATTTCATACTTTTAACAAAGGATATAAATATATTCTGGTTGTAATTGACACCTTTTCTAAGTACGCGTGGTGTATTCCAACTAAATCTAAAACTAAAACCGAGATCAAAAACGCATTTGAAAAAATTATAGTATCAGACCAAAGAACTCCAATAAATTTACAAACAGACTTTGGTACAGAATTTTATAATAACGAGTTTGAACATTATCTAAAATCCTTGAAAATCAACCATTATTCTACGTATTCGGTCAAAAAGGCATCTATTGTTGAACGGTTGATAAAGACGCTCAAAGGTAAACTTTACAAATATTTCAGTTTTATTGGAAATTATAAATGGGTTGGAAGACCTATAGATGATATTGTCCACTCCTATAATCAAACTATGCATCGTACAACAAAATTTAAGCCTTATGATGTACATTATGGGAATGAAAGCGAAGTTAAGAAAAACATACTTAAATCGCAAAATTGTTTACAACAAAAATCAAATAAATTCAAGGTTGGAGATCGGGTTCGCATTAGCAAATATAAAAGTGCCTTCCGTAAAGGTTATACACCTAATTGGTCAACTGAGCTCTTTACTATTAAAAAAGTTAATTACACGCACCCTGTTACTTACCATATAGAAGACCAACGGAAAAACCCTATACTTGGTACATTTTATGAACAAGAACTTCAGAAAACTACGTGTCCAGATATTTATCTCATAGAAAAAGTAATCAAAAAAAGGGGAAGAAAAATGTATGTTAAATGGTTAGGACTTGCTGATAGTGAAAACAGTTGGATTAATAGAGATGATATTGTTTAATCATATTTAAACACTTCGTCGTATGCAAATTAATCATTAACTTTTCGGTGATGAGAGGAGGCGGACTTTTAAACAGTGTTATTAATCATTTACCGTTCGAACTCCACTTGCCGGGATATAATTATTGTGGACCAGGCACAAAATTACACAAGCGGTTGCAAAGAGGCGACAAAGGTGTCAATCCATTGGATAATGCGTGCATGCAGCACGACATAGCTTATGACAATCATTCTAATTTAAGTGATCGTCACCGTGCTGATTTAGAACTTTATAAAATGGCTAAACAAAGATTAAAGTCAAAAACTGCTGGAAAAGGAGAAAAACTGGCTTCGTGGTTAGTTAGCAAGGTGATGAAGTCCAAATTAAAAGCTGGTGCAGGAATCAAATCATTCAAACATTTTGTTAATAAAATACGTACCGAATTGAAAAAAAAAAAATCGAGAAGTAAGAATGCATCAATCAGTCAAGCATGGGATGCAGCGAAAAAAATCATCTCTGTTTACAATACGAGTAAGCTGCGAGTTCCTCGCTTAATACCGATTCCAAAGTCGGGGGGAATACTACCACTCATTCCTATATTTGCCGGTCTCTCTGCATTAGGATCATTGGCTGGCGGAGCTGCTGGAATCGCAAAAGCTGTTAACGATTACAAAGCTGCTAGAAACAACTTAGCTGAATCTGAACGTCATAACAAGATGATGGAATCTATAGCGTTGGGAAAAGGGTTGCATATTAAGCCATATAAAAGTGGAAAAGGATTGTGTATTAAGGCTTCAAAAAACTGAATGATCGGTTACCCAGACGAGCACTTACTAATTATGATATTTTAAAACACTCAATTGACATACCTTATTTTAGAGGTGTTTTTATGAGAGATACTTTACCAAAGCGACCGAAAAGAGTAGAATGTGCAATCATAAATTTAGATAGCTCAGAAAACCAAGGGACTCACTGGGTAGCCTATGTCAAAATAAATAAATATTGTGAATATTTTAATAGTTATGGCGATCTCCAACCTCCGCTTGAATTAATAAATTATTTAAAAAACTGTAACATTTCATACAATTATACCACTTACCAAAAGTTTAATACTGTGAATTGTGGACATTTATGTTTAAAATTCTTGAAAATATTTTGGTGTAAACATTTAAATGCGACTGATCAATAAAAAACTTTACATTCGCACAATGTCTTTCACTTTATCCATAACTGGATGTTCCTCCTCTCTTGTAACAAATTACTCGCCAGCTCTTCAACTAGATGGTGACTATGAATGCGGTCTGCTATATATGTCGACTTTTAATTCAATACCAAATATAGACAACAGAAATAATAAGTTTTATTATGGAAGAAATGAAGTAGTACAAATACCTGAAGGCTCATATGAATTGCAAGATATTGGTGATTACCTCAAAAGTCGTCTTCGAGATTGTTCTTTTACATTATCATGTAACAATAACACATTAAAAACTTCTATATTGTGTTCTAAGAATGTTTACTTTAATAAAGAAGACTCTATTGGTAAGCTTCTTGGTTTCGGGAATGAAACTGTTCCGGCTAATATATTTACTGAGTCCGCGTTGCCTGTATCCATTCTGTCTACAACCATAGTCCGAGTGGAATGTGACATCGTGAGCGGATCTTTTGTAAACGGGAAACCTAGTCATATAATTCATGAGTTTGTACCTAATGTGCCACCTGGTTACCGGATTATAGAAACACCAAAAAACGTTATCTATTTTCCTGTTACTCAAAAAAGTTTGAGCTCCCTTAAAATAAGAATTTTAGATGCAAACGATCATTTAGTAAATTTACGTGGTGAAGAAATTCAAATATATTTGCATGTTCGTAAAAATGATAGACTTTAATAAAAGCACGAACCCATGCAAAAAAACTAGTATTAACCATCGTGCTATCAAGAAAAGAACACCTAAAGGGCAGCTTACTAAGGAAAATAAACAGTTTCTGAAAATAATAGGTCTATTAAAATGAGTATATTATCAGTAACAGATAATTTTAGTTTCGACAACTCAATAGAAAGTTTCGAATATCATTCGTATAAGCCCTACGTTACAAGTTTTAATTTAAATGATGAAATTCGTATACCTATTAATCAACAAGATCTATATGTCCTGCCGTCAGAAAGTACTTTATACATAGAGGGTTCCATTGCAGTATTCAACAGAGAAACGAAAGAGCAAATGAAAAGTATTCTTTTTACAAACAATCCCATACTTCATTTGTTTCAAGATATTAGATACGAACTGAATGGGATTGAAATCGATAAAATTAAGAATGCTGGCGTTACAACAACAATTAAATCTCTCATATCCATGAATGAACTTGAGTCGTCAATGTCAAAGCAGTGGGGTTGGGATATTAAAGGCACTAAAAATGCACATGGAACTTTTGCTGTGTCTATTCCGTTAAAAAAGATTCTTGGTTTTGCGGAAGATTACAACAAAATTATTATTAATTGCAAGCATGAACTTATTCTCTTACGATCCAACACTAATTTCAATAGTGTACAACTAAATACAAATGAATATATAGATAACATGATTATATCTAAGATAGTCTGGCGTATGCCTCATATTAAGGTTTCCGATAGAGAAAGATTGAGATTACTCAAACATTTGGAAAAAGATCATGCTATTCAAATGGCCTTTAGGAACTGGGACTTATACGAGTATCCTCTTTTACCACAATCATCAAAACATTCGTGGGCCATCAAAACCTCATCTCAAATTGAAAAACCACGATACGTTATAATCGGATTTAAAACGAACAGAAAGAATGATGTTTTCAAAGATGCATCTTGCTTTGATCACTGTAATTTGAAAGACGTAAAAGTGTTTTTAAATTGCAACTATTTTCCTTATGAAAACTTGAATGTTAGTTTTTCAACAGAAAAATTTGCTTTATTATACGAACAATATGCCAAATTCCAACAGTCTTATTACAACCGCATTCAAGCACCGTTGTTGTCACCACAAGAATTTAAAGATATTGCACCGCTATTCGTTATAGACTGTTCACGTCAAAACGAAACCTTAAAAACAGGGTCAGTAGATGTTAGAGTTGAATTTGAATGTGAAACAGATTTACCTGACCTTACTTCGGCTTATTGTCTTATTTTAAATGACAGTATTGTAGAATATAAGCCGTTAAGCAATATTACCCGTAAAATTTCATAAAATGGTGGACTGTCTGTTTGTTGACCTCCAGGGTTTTAAATCTTCGGAAAATGACTTTATTGTTAAAGAATTTGCATATAGTACAAATTACTATACACAATCATTTTTAATAAAACCTCCATACCCATTCTTTACTCTATCGGAAAAAGAAAAAAGACAAGTGAGATGGGTAGAAAAGAATCTTGGTATTTTGTGGAGTGAGGGTTATGTTGACTTTAGAGAGTTCAAACGAATTATTGTAACTCATTTAGAGCACAAGAAAATATTTGTTAAAGGTAACGAAAAGATTAAATGGGTTAAAGATTTGTGTGATGACTGTATTGTAATTGATATAGGAGAGTTGCATGCTCCCTCGCTTTGTGACATACATAAAAAGTATTCTTTAAATGGAAATTTGAATTGTGTAAATCATAAAAAGAAATGTGCGTTAAAAAACATTATATGTATTAAAACATGGTATTTTGATAATGTGTGCAAAAATAATTTTACAATTGAATAAATTGTATTTTAATAATATCTTTGAATTTTCATTTTACTAACAAAACCTTAATACCCAGGATAACTAAAGAAATTAAATAAAACACCTTAGCTAGGAAATATAGATTTATTCAAATTTTACACATCAAACATTTTTACACCTTTCTTCATAATATTTATACCTACTTATACATTCTAGCACTATAGTACTTACTTAATTAAATAACACAATAGCTACAATGTCTAATTTTACTACAGGAAATTTTATAGACGTTACAAATACATAGCGGATTTGATTCAAACTAGAATTAAGACAATATCAAAACATAGACTTATGACCCCAAGATAAGGTTGATATTCGGTCACTAAGCAAGATACGTTTGTCATCATTTGACGACAGTGCAACTTTTTTCACAGATTGCGTGAAAATTACATGCTTTAATGATTTAAATACAATGTTAGTCTTTCTCAACCTTTCATTATTTAACAAAACCGTCTTATAGTTCTCAAAATCTAAATGGCGCAAGACATATTTCTTTGTACCCTTAGCTTTTTTCAGTTGTTTTTTTTCTGTTTTGATACAGTATAATTTGGACCTCAGACCTACAAACTGGTGGATAATTTCGCCTGCAAGTTCGTCCTTGAACAGGCCAGGTACTTTATTATGTTGCCGAGTAATGCCATACAGATTATTAGTAGGATAATTACTGGTATCAAAATAATCCTGAAAGTTCAATTTGATGTCTGCGTATAAATCTTCGGTGCTTATGGAGTACAAGAACGAATCAGTATCTGTATAACATAAATTTATACTAGACCCGTAAAAAGATTTCATTTTCGAATAATGAAAATCATACATATGAGATTTTGATGTTTCTAGAACAGTAAAACCAATGTAAATGGGTCGATCAAGTTTAACAGACTCGGGCTTCATTTGTACAGCCACGAAATTTTCAGAAAAAATAGTTGAGCTATGATAATTCGGTCTAGATATCAGGCATTCGGCTCCATATTTCTTTTTTGTTTTATTCTTGGTATCATTCCAAATGTTAACGAGCATAACTTTCAACCTTTTCTCGGGGTCTTCTAACGTCTTTCCAAAAATAGCATTGTTAAATAATTTAAACAAGTTTTGTTCAAAAACAGACGTAGCTTTTTGTCGTAACTGTGTGTTTAAATCTATGTACTGTTTTAAAAATTTACTCTGCTTAAATTTTATTACTCTATGAATTTTTTTTAGTACTAAGCCATGTTTCAAGCATGTTTTTAAATGTACATAATGAATAACATACTCATATTTATCATATAAATTCGGGATCAGTTTAGGTTGCTTTGAACCAGGAGGTACGAACTTTTGAGGACAGAACGGAATATCGTTGTGCAAGTCATGTAAGTATTCTGGATACTGTAAATCCACTTCCAAAATATAACCAAAATCGGAATCATCCGGTACTAGACGAATATCAAGGTCTTTAATTTCACTTTGAGGCAATAATTTGAAGTCGCCATATGGCAAGCTGGTACACATCGCATGTCCGTACAGATTATTACAGTCTATGTAAAGTAAAAAAATATTCGGTATACTAGGATCGTAATCAGACATGTATTTGTTATTTGCCCTGACATATCGTGTTGAACATAAGCACACTCCCCCTCGAATACCTTTCTGTATAATTCTAATTATTTCTAGGTCGTTAATAAGCTGTAATTTTACGTTGGTTATTCGTAACATAGCATCAAAACTTAAACTTGGTGCCGTTAAATAAAAAGCAGGATCTAGTCCATAATTAACTTTACAAGTTTGACGAAATTTTTCAAATATGTCAGCCAATAACAACACATCAGATTTAAGGTAAAGATCAGTGTATTCCCCTAAATTCTCCAGTTCAAATGATTTCCAAACAAGATTGGCGTGCTCGTAATCATATTTTGATATCATTTCATTAGTTAATGAGCTATAAAAATAATGTTGCTGAGGTAAGCATTGCTCTTCGTAGCGAGTCCAATTATTCATATACTCATAAGGGTAAATACCTTTACGTTTCAAAAGGTCAAAATGCACCTTTGATGGATAGAAATGTGCAAGGTGAACGAAATCTTTGTCGTCTAAAGTACTTACAAGTTCTCCTAAACTAGCTCCTAAAAATTTAAATGAATCCACAAACCGAACCGGCATCACTTGATTTCGATTTTTAATAAAATACTTTGTGAAGGATATATAATTTTCTTTATTTTTAGCAATAACTTTAAGTTGACCAGGCATTTCCCCTAATTCACGTAAAAATAAATGGGAATCATAACCGGACAAATTGTGGAAAAACACGGGCACGAAATCTGGTATACGAAAACGTAAGTTGCAAAAACTGTGGCAGGCCCCACGAAACTGGCCACTAAAATGCGAATAGTGTCGAACTGAGTCCCCAAGCAATAAATTGCCACAAAGAAAGCAATGTTCAGCATTTGAGAAATCTTTTTCTTCCGTCTCAGTAATGACCATCGGTTTGGGGTTCGAATAAATATTATTAATTGTAGATATATCCCTTTGCAAATATTTGAGAAATTTAGCAACGCAATCTTCTCCACGGTATGTAACGAATTGGTTGAGAGAACTATCGTACGAACATACAACATAGTACGCAAAGGCAGCTGGCACATGCTCCTGAAGTTGAATAGTGTTTTCTGATCCTGATTTTCCGTTTGTGTTAGGTACTAATAAGGATTCAAAGTCTGCATATATTACGAAAGGCATATCTTGCATTCGTTCAAAATTTTTAAACTTTATTTCCTCATTTTGATTTGGTAATAATGTTTTTACACCGCCACATACGTGAGCATCCCTTTTTGTTTCACTATTGAAAAATATCATACATTCTTCACAAAGAAAAAGTTTACCCTTGTGTTTTGTTAATTGATGTTTAAGCAGACGGCCTAAATCTTTAATCAGACAGTAATGAGTTTGCCAACCGGTTTCTAACATTAACAAATTAACATGATGTTGCTTGCGGCATGCGGTTTTGTACAGTGGACCTACAACTTCAGATTTATTATTTATCGCATATACGTTAACACTTATATGTTGATTATTTTTCTCAAATATTTTTATGTCGTTTAAACCCACGGGAAAGGTCATATTTTCGATATTGAGAACGTCCTCGTAATGAGGGTACGAAGATACTTTTTGAACATTATTTTTAGCAGGAAACAAATAAGCCATCACACACCACAGAAAGCAAAACGCATCATTGTTTTTTATATTAACGCACGCACGTTTTAGTTTTATAGTTTTAGGCAAATCTATAAATCCAGACGCTCTCAGAGGATTGTACTTGCAAATATTAATTTCTAGGTATAAATTTTTCATGAAAGACCACCCGCTGTCTTTTGTTTGAAATTCATCAATTTTTCGGCAAATCGTCTGCAAAGCATTTAAAAATACTTCATTGAAATCGAAATTTGGATGTATTACAATATTCTGCGTTGCAAACGACTTTATGTCACATGTATCATTTTTTAGCAAAGAAAACTCCGCAAACAATTCGAAACTCACTTTGACACTACCGAAAGCTGATTGCCTCGCTTCCAAAATACGACGAACCCGAGCGCGAATGTTAGTCATAAACTCAAAAGGAGGAACCGCACAGTCAAGGTCATTTTCGCTCGCCTGCACCCGGTATGATGCTATCCTACTACGAAAAGCGCTAGCAATTTTTTCAATGCCATCAATATTGTATATAGAGTTGTTATTTTTGTGCGCGGTGCTACGTAAATGAGCAGAAAATGAGCGACTTGGTACAGATATTTCGCAAACGGAACAGAAAACCGACCGGCTACTCATTTTCAATAGGTAATTGACTAACACCAAGGTTAATAAATGTATCGTATAATAAAAAATATATAAAAAAAATCCCGGTAAAATAATCCTACGTCAATAAAATGCACCTTACATATTTTTAACACTTTTTTTTCATATGCAAAACCTCTGACAAATTAGAGTTTACCTGAATTTTGAAATTAACAAGTGATGTTATGCTATGCGTTTGATGTTACATCAGCAACATTATAGGTATAAGATAACTAAATTATCTAGGGAAACACACTATTGCAATTAATTAAAATTAAGGTCAAATATTACGAATAAAGGTATAGTAAGAATAATTAAGAACTATTCACGGTAAAATGTTCCTTCTTGAGGAAAATGCTCTTTAGAAATTTTTAACACTTTTTTTATATACGAAACCTCTGGTGAATTAGAGTCCACCTGAATTTTGAGGTTAACTAGTGCTTTCTCCCATCTGTCTTTCAACGCGATCGATGCTATATCAGCAACGTTATACAATCTCAACTCTATGAAAAGGTTACCGGACAACTGACTATAGCGACACACCTTTCCACCGGGGACTTGTCGAATTAGCGCAGACCGCAGCCGTGTAGCACGTTTTTCAGCGCAGACGTCAGCATCACTATCATCGTCAAGAGCCCAGCCCGAAGAAGCGGCACTTTGTTGATCCAGCAATGATAAATCTTTCAACCTGTAAATCACAAAATATGTTTGTTAAAAATAAATTAAAAATAAGACAAAAGTAATGGAATCTTTGTAGGGTAATAACCGGATTTTCACAAAATAAGAAAAAACCAATAAAAACTGAATATAAATTAGTGATATACTCAGTGTCACTCTCACAATAAAGACGAATCCAACGATACATCACAAGATAAAATCCATCGAGCCGTTT
This sequence comes from Aethes cnicana, assembly GCA_963971205.1. Taxonomy (NCBI): domain Eukaryota; kingdom Metazoa; phylum Arthropoda; class Insecta; order Lepidoptera; family Tortricidae; genus Aethes; species Aethes cnicana. Next base: position 190,427 of record OZ020280.1, on the reverse strand, counting down.
CGGTTGCAGAGAGACATACATATACCCGAAAAACATAACCCTCATTCTGGCGCAGTCGGGGTAAAATATAACCTGGATACTTAGGTAATGTTTAATTAATGTGACACGTTTGTAATGTAACACGGAGTATTATAATGCTTATCGCGCACATATTCTTATAGGAATCGAACCCATGCCAACCATCTTTGTTGTTTTAGACAATACTTAAAATTTACTTACCGCTGAGACGTAACTTTCTCTGCTAACGATTTGGACTTCGGTTTATTAGATCTATAAAGAAAAGAAACACATTAATAAGGTACTGGTTACAAAAAAAAACAATATTACTTTAATTTGCTACAAGAACTACATAAACAAAATTAAAAGTTGCTTACCGTTGTATCGGTGTTTCGTCATCAGATTCATACAGTTCGATAGTCTTTTTAGATACCTTTTGCTTCTTAGATCTGAAACAAAATAATGCGATATTTATTTTTTAGGTCGCAAAATATTTAAAACAAAATAAATTTTAGTAAATAGTTATTGCCACTAACCGTGCTGACTCCAGCGCTTCAACAGCAGGTTCACGAAGCGTCCTCTTCTTACTCGATATTTTTTTCGACCTACAAAAGAAACAGAACGAAAATGAAACACATACTTTTTTTAAATTAAATCGCTAACAAAATATCAAAGCAAATTAGTACAAAGAGATATATATGCCTCTTACCTCGAATGTGAAGTCTGAGAGACCTCTAAATTTGGTTTTCTGACTGCAATTTCGGTAAAGGACTCTGAATCAGACCTGCAATAAAAATGTGTATTTTTACATAGCTGCTGTTGGTTTAATGTATAACTTACACAAAATGAATACAACAATAAAATTTGTAAAAACTTACGCACATGATTTCAATGTAGTGTTGCTTTGCTGGTGATCAGTGAGAAAGTAATAAAATTAGCAATCAAAGTCAGGTCGCCGCAAATATCACTTCACAGTTGTTCTCAACCTTCGTTATGTAAATAAATCAATACAACCTAATAAGCGTAATGGTAGAAAATACACGAAAGGCATGTTTTTACAGGTTTAATACCTGTGATACATATTTCAAAATCAGCAATTATTCAACAAACAAAAGCGTCATATTAATTTTAAGTAATATGCGGTTATATCAAAGCATCCGCTCTAATTTCAAACAATGCCGATATTTCGTTCCTTTGAAACAATAGAATACGACTTTCGTCTCTTTCCAATACGTTATACTACAATTATTGCAAGTGAGAAGAAACGTGTACAGGGTCACATGAACGGAAAGAATTGCTCCACTGAATGCGATAATTCACAAAGATGTAGGTAACTTTTAAAATTTCCATTACATTATAAAAAAACCTGTCAGAACCTGTAATAAAAACATTCCTATATGATCTGACTTTATAATACCTTACACATGTTGTAACTTGTACTGATTGTATCCACGTTTCACGATATAAGCAATTTACATACCTAACAATTAGAAATTTCTACATTCTGATTGGAAACCTTACCATAAACGCACGTCGTTCGCGCTATCGATAAATCCTATACTTCAGTGAAAATGGTGAGTTGACGCTTGTATTGAAATTTCTAATTACATGCTTATAATCATTTATTTTATTAATATTTCAGTTACACCATCTTAAATGTTTTGTGATTATTTTCAGAGCAAATCCAGTTCGCAACCATTGACCGCCTCCAAAGGTGTTAGTGAGCCGAATATTTCCACTTTTTATTCGCAAGCTGCATTCGATGACGATTTACCGTGTTCGCAAGATTTAGATGGTTACTTAGAGTACCAACAGGAATGTGCAAATAGACTGAACAAAGTTCAAGAGGTACAAAAGCATTCGAAACTATCAAAGAAATCCTTGAAGAAGAAGGCGAGCAGCGGGAAAAACAAAGCCCGCGACAGTGGATTAAATTCCTACGTCATTAAACAATGTAAAAAAGGCCGACGTATTATTCAAATAAGCATATCAAATCTTGAACTGGATAACGAGTCTGAAGACGTTGCCGTCCAGTATATAGTGGAAACTGAATATGATGACGTATTGAATTCCACCGAAGGACTTGTCGATAAAATAGTAAAAAGATTAAGTAATGTAAATTATTAGATTTAATTTGGATTTAATTTAGTTGATGTATGTTTCTTTATTACTCATTAGACAATATTTTGATATATAAGTAGAATAATAATGTACAAACTTATTTTAGCATAACGATTGTAGTTGATGTGTTACTATATCTACTTAAAAAATAAAAGTAAATGTTTCTTTATTGTTAAATATTTTTGAAAATATTGATTTTAAAGTACCTATTTAGAAAATAGCATATTGAAACATGTTTTGAATGTTGAATTATTAACATAAAAATGGTTAGTGTAAAATCTAAGTTCCCTATTGTATAAGTTATATTGTACCGAATAAATATTAAAACATTAAAATATTCGTTTCATTGATGTTTTGCATACGGATCCCTAAATAGCAAGCTTGCAATATGTAGCTTGAATGAGTGACGTCTTGAAGGTTTCGTGTTTCTACTCAGTCGCAAGTCAAAGTTATAGGTACAATGCGCATTATACACAGCTTTTGTTAATTTAGATTATAATGCGATATGATTACGATTCAAATTACCCAAACTACTTTCGTGAGTTATATTCTTTAAGAATGTACTAAATAATACTCGGTATAATAAAATCGTAAAGTACGTCATAGCCACGTCAAATGAATCCGCCAATCAGAAAATCGGGTCTACATCGCGCTTGCGAAGTTTTTAAAACGATTTGCATAAATACAAGATCTGTTTTATAGACCGTCGGGTTGTAGCGACCGGGCAACCCGAGTATTCTGTACCTATGCGGTCGGTAGCGTATAGATGCTCATACCCGATGCACGTAAAACCGTAGCCTTATGCGAGAAATACACTTTCTCGGGGTTGCGATTCACGTCTGTGGAATTTGATCAACTTCACAGGTGTGTTGTGCCGCGATGCCATAGTGAACACTATGAAGGTGACGGCTGGGGTCAGTGGCGGGCCCCGGGGACCTTCGCTGTGAACGCTATGAAGGGTGACGGCTAGGGTCAGTGGAGGACCCTGGGGACCCTTGCACGCAACCAAGAGTTGATCGCCTTGGATGTGTGATTGTATCGTAGTGGTTTTTGACAATTTCCAATGCACCTCGTGGAGTGCCGAAGTGGAATATGTACAAGAAAAGCACGGCACTCCGCGAGGGTTTTGCTGTTTTGCACAATGAAGTTTACAACACTGTGTAACAAAGCAGTCTGCCTGTCTGCTTAGCATTTCAAAGTAAAAACCAAAGAGTGTTTGAAATCAATATGATAGCGAACTTAAAATATGACTTAAAACAGTGAATTTCACAGACAGTTTCAATAATATATTAAGAGTCTGGAAAGATGTACTGAAAGCATTTCCCCTCGAAACAAATACCTGATTGGGGGTTTCAAATACAGAACAGCATTAACGTTTCCAACAAAAATCCGATTGGGGCTTTCAAATACAGGCCACGAAACACTGGGAATAATGGGCTTCAGATCGTAGCTAAAAATACCTGATTGGGGCTTTCAAATACAGGCAACGAAACACTGGTATTAATGGGCGTCAGATCGTAGATCGAAGATCCTAGATCTGAAAGCCCCATTAATACACTACTAACACTAGCTACAGAATGATGAGCTGATGGTGGGAGAGGTTGTCTTTATCAATAAATCCGCAGTTTGTGAACACTTGGCTCAAATATTTCGTTAAAACAATAAGAAGACTTTAGTTCTCCTTTCCGGAGTCAAGGTGCCAACGGCCGAGCAACAACCCGCGGCCAATGAAACACATGCGAGAAGTTCTCACGCCATGCTAAGCGGGTTTCACAATGATTGATAACATGAAAGGACCGATGAAGGTGTCATGTTGCCTGAAATGTGCGATTTGATGTTTTTATTTGATTTGATGAGTGTTTGTTGGAAACTGTACACTTATATTCATGAGATAGCAGATAAGGTAATAAATAAGTCAAACTAATTAGTAGGTTTGTAAATTTCTTACGATATGAAAGGTTTTCATAGATACACCAATTAAAACTTTTTAGATTGAAATTAAGTAGGAATTACGCTGCTAAAGTTGATTAGGTAGTGTTTCAAAAATATTTTTAACTTTTTTGGGCACAACTTCACAAATGCCCCCATTTAAGGCTAAAGGTAGGAACAGTTTCATGACAATATATGTGGTAATGGTTGGGTTGTTCATGTCTTGACAAAATCGTATCTAAATGTCAGCCGTGTCTACGAGAATATGCAATGAAACCATTTTTAAAATAGATACAAGGCGTTCGTTTTTTGGTCACTAAGTTGTATTTGTGTGCAAAAAAGTCAGTTGACATTATAGATACAGTCATCATCATCATCAGCATTTCAGCCGAAAGACGTCCACTGCTGGACATAGGCCTCCCCCAAGGCTCGCCACTCAGACCGGTCCTGTGCAAGATGGAGCGACGACCTCGTGAAGGTTGCGGGAAACCGGTGGAAGCAAGTAGCATAGATACAGTACTGATTGACAAATAAGCTATTTAATGCGTTCCCTCTGACAGTTTCAGCGTTCTGTCGGCATCGAGGCCGCATGTGCCTGTGATTCTCATCGCACGGCGCTCATTAGCGGTGATTGTACTCTACCGGTGCACATATGTTTTTTATGAACACTGGGAAGTGTGGCGGCGGCCACTCCCACGGCTGCTCAACACATCAGTTAGGTGCTACACTTGTTTTTTTGATGGGATTCTGTACATTTCATTACTACCGCTGTAATAAAGTTCAAAAGAGAATTTTATCCATGACGTTGTAGATGTCGACATCTGGATTTTAATGTTATCAATTTAAACAGAAAAGTACCGTGTCATGAAAGCGATAATAAATGAGGAGATCTCTTTGGAGAGCCATAGAGTTTGCTTACGGTTGAAAATCGCGGATTGCTTAGTACAAAAATGCATTTCAACATGGATCGTTTGACAACTGATCTGCGTACCACGTGTAATGTGGTTACCAAATAGTAATTAAGTTTACCTGACTCATTCGGATCATTTATAATTTCCTTGAATTGTACCTTATTTATATATTCATTTAAATTTATATTTAATACAGTTATAAATGAACCTTCACGTGACTAATAAAGACGAGAAGGTCAGCTCTATAGGCAACAGGAAAACCTTTACAAAAGAAAAGATTGCAAATAGATTCCTTCTTCTCGGGTAAAGGCCACTTTTGATACCTTTTAGAACTTTGTAGTAGATCCTCGATGATCAGAAGGTAGACACAGTTATACAATTATAAAGTCTACATAGTTACATGCTTTTTTTCATCGGGGTAGTAGGTGCTTTCAACTTTTAAGTCCACGAAACTCAATAAGATAATTATGATGAAAGGAATTTGTTGTACCTATCAACACTCTGTAATGTGAGACAAGGGTGGAGGATAAAAGGATGATGATGATGACTATTAGGCTTACTTTCTCACCACGTCAGTCCCAGACACCATATTTTAAGTCTGAAAATGATGAGGAACTAAGTCAAAGCACAGATGAGAGAATATAATATCTCATTTTGAACTTATTTCGGGAGTACGCTGATTTGTATGAAGGTTGTCATTCAAGATTTACCTTACTCTAAGCCTGCCGCCGTAGGTATAGATAGAGCCGTAGGTATGGCCAGTCTGTAAAAATTTCAAAACCTATTTATAACTCCGTTACAATGTTCATCCTAACTATAGGCATACCCCGGGCGTTACTCACGGGCGCCACACGGCAAAGTATGGGTCATTGTAGATGGCTCTGTCAAAGCGTTCTTTGTTCTCTTCTCACTGATGTCATCTATTACTGCCGAATACGGAACGTCTGGCGATCTATTTAATAAGCAAAATAATGTTGATGGTGACATTGGTTGTAACTTCGTACGACCTATATCTCTTTATTAATTAATTTATTTCATAAAAGAGACATGCTTCTTACAAATAACATCTGCCAAACTGCTTCTTCAACGCTTTTTAATATTACCTAAATACACTGCTATTTAACATATACTTACGTAAGTATATGTTAATTATATACTTATATAATAAAAAATGTATTACAAATATATGCACTTAATAGTAATATTCTATTAACGATGTAGATAATATATTTATTTGTATCTTTTATCTTTGTACAATAAAGTGCTACCTACTTACTGCTAATTAACTAGACACAAACACCTTCTCTCATCTAAAAAAAAGAAAAGAAAATACTACTACTGAACCGATTATTATACTACATTGCTTACCTACCCAAATGGAAAACGGTGCAGTCTCTTGTTGACACAAAGAGGTGTCGTGAAATAACAAAATATTAATCAAATAGTAACCAAAAGTACCTATCAATACATTCAAATGTGTCGGCTCTTTACTTTTTTCGGTTTTATCTATTCTTGATGACAGTGAAAACAGTCGCTATACAGACTACAAGGCTTCGTCATTGCATTACCGAGAGACGAGGAGATCGAAAGACGTTCACTGTTGATGCTTATCCGTGGACGTTTTTCGGCTGAAATGATGATGTCATCATCATAGATATGACGAGAGATCCAAACAAGTGATTAATTAAACGATCACGATATCAAAAGAATATCGTTTCACATCACATACCTATACCTACCTAAAGGTAGATCTAAACAGCATATAGTTCACAATGCCACGAGTCAAGCTGTTGAGCAATAAAGAATGGCCGGCGCAGTGGGCGACGGAAGCAATCGCGGCCACCTTGCGCGGGCGCATAAATCTGCATCTACTGAGAATAGGTGTAATGATGACCAATTACGAGTATGACATGCACTCTATTTTATAATGATTGTCTAGGTTTTACAATCAAGCGTACTTAGTTGTTTGAGTATAAAATAAATACGTTTTGGCAGTTGAAAAATACGCGGAACTACACTCAACAGCAATGAAAACGGGTCACTTTGTATGGAAAATCTTTGACTAAGTGACCTGCTTTCATTGCTGTTGAGTGTATATGCATAAACGAAGAATTTTGAGCTACCGTTTTTTTGTTTGTCACGACAAAATTGTCACGTAACATTTCATTTCAATAAAAATAGTACTGTTTTTTACGATATGCGTGGTAAATTAAAAAAATCAGTAACTATCGAAGTCGTCTTTTACTTGAAAATATCAAAACAAAAACCGCACCAGTTAAGTACCGCTTTATAAATGTTTTTCTTCTTCTTTTTTTTTCTTTATTAGGTCAATTGCCCGTGTACTTCAGTTCTGGCACTCTCGAGACCCTAAAACCTAATATTGAAAGTAAAATACTTTAGGTACTACCTATACATATATATATATACTTTAGGAGTAAAACAGAAACAATAACTTTTCCATTCCAAACTTATACCAGAGGCGGCCACGCCAAGGTGGTCAGCCGTTTGCCTGGAACGGTATTAATTAAATTCTGTTTGCTCCCGCCCTGTTTACACTGAAGCACTTACAGTTACTGCGCTTATGTCGAGGTAACTGCGCTTTACAAGATGTTTCGGATGCCGTGGCAAACTTCGGCTTTACTTATCCCTTTACGCCCTACGAGTACTTATCTTCGTAGGGGGAAGGTAACTGATTTACGCATTGGTTATAACAACAGCCTATCTACGGCCCATTGCTGGACACAGGCCTCCTCTCATCCCGAGAGGGTTTGGGCTAAAGTCCCGACGCGAGCCCAGTGCGGATTGGGGACTTCACACACATCCTTGAATTACTTCGCAGATGCGTGCAGGTTTTCCTCACGATGTTTTCCTTCACCGAAAAGCTCAGTGGTAAATTCAAATTGAATTTCGCATATAAATCACCGGTGCGAGCCGGATTCGAACCCCCGTCCCTCTGCATGAGAGGCGGTAGGTAAAACCACTAGGTTACCACGGCTTCCATTCCACGCATTGGTTAATTGATTCTAATCAATAATAGAGGGTCATCTATTGCTAGTTCGGCTTTAAAATATTGTTATTTTAGCAGGCAGAGTAAGAAGTGAGTCTGATAAACAATAGCATATGCAAAGTGTTTTTTTTTTGTAAATTTTAAGCGAATATCATTATTTACGTAGGACAATATTGAGACGGTAAGATCAAAATACGTGTTGCTAAAAGTAGTTAATGATATCACAAACAAATTACTAAACGCCCAATATCTGACAGATTGTAATATTGTAACTAAAATGGGGTCAATAAAAAAATAGTTGCTTGAAATTGGAATATATATTATGCAGGCGTCAGACACCACACTCTAAACAAAAGTTTGATAACCTAAGTACACTTGAAATTTTTCAATTCCTTCACACATGTAGGCAAAGTCATGTACAGTCAGGGGATTAGAACAAGGAGTACAAAAATACCTTTTGTTAGCTGTTTCATCAATAATTCTCGCTGACCCCATTTCCACCGCCGTAGCCTACAACTCCAACTCACGGACTAAGTTGCGAACGGCGTCTTAGAGATCGGCCACGACTTCACGACCTATTTTCTAATACACTACCCGCTCCAGATCCACTCTGCTTGTCAGTTAGTTCGCCTCACACGCAATGGAGAGTGAACCGGTAGTTGGTCCGTCCAGATCCAAAAGGCTGAGTTTAGAATTTGCTATTTAATCTATTTTGGATCTTCGGTAGTTTGCGCTCGAGGTAGCTACGGGATTAGAGCAGCGGTTTAGTTTAGAATTCTCGGTTTAATTATTAAGCGACTCATTGGCTTGGATTTAGTTTTTGGCATTTCATCGAAGCTAATTTTAGACTTCAGGAGATATCATGGTATCTATGGGCAGGTAGGTATGTTTTATTGATTTGCTTTTACCGAAACATCATCAAAAAATCATGACGTGCACACAAAAACGCCTCATTTTAACTGAATCTGGTTCAAGTTTACTATTAAGTTGTATAATCTTAATTTGTTACATGTGAATCGGTTAAGTGCGCCTAAATTGATTTTTAGATCCAATAATTTGTGGGCAGACCCAACTGTGTATTGCAATGACTTATATTTTGTTTGTAAGACATCGCTAGTTGAGTATTATGTGTAGCTATCGATATATTCAAGGTACCTTTTACCTGCACCCGGTGCTCTTGCCCCGCCTGACTTAAATTTTAGTTATTCTTGACTTGTTTAAAACTTACTTGCATAAACAGGGTAACTCACATTGCCACGGTGCTTGCAGCTAATCCACGCTTGTACAGTTGCACACTAGATTGCTACAGATAAAGGCAAGCAGGGGTGGCCAACGGTCAGTTTACCTAAGACGCGGCCCTAAACACCTCATACTGGCCACCCCTGACTTCGTGTAGCGACTTTACGTCCTCCTTATACGGAGTGTATCGCAATTAACATATTTTGCCTCTTAAAAATAATCACTTCAACTGAAATACTCGTAATGTAATGTATTTTGGAAATAGATTTGATGATGGATTGGCAATAATAGTGACCTCAAATTATCGGAAGTTGCTGGTAATTTAAAAATAATTGGTACACAAAATATGTCTGTGATTAGGAAAACATTGAAATACCTTTAACCAATTCACTAATCCTACAGTATTTGCTAAGAAACATATATATTCAACGTCCTGACTCTTTGATGTATTAGGTAGACTAAAAAACTCAAGCACCGTTGTAAAATAAGGTGCATTAAAGCCTGTTCCTGTTTCTCAAGTATTGAAAAGCATGCTAATTTTTTTAGGACGGATGCTTTCAAATCGTTAACATACACCTTCTAGTCCGTATAGCAATACTATACCATAGTATAACAAAATCTGCAATGTACGAGTACAACCTGTACCTAACACATCATAAACCGACAGCCTTCATCTCCGAATTAATCCACAACAGCACCCTGTACAACAATCCCTCGGGGAGGCACACACGGTTGAAACTTTACGCAAATACCTCCCCCGGGTCCGACTGAGAACAATTTCTTAATAGCCCATAACTCGGGCTCACGAGTTAGTGTCAACTTTACAATTCGGACCGGCGATTGTCCAAGAAAAGGGGGCAAGTGTTGTGATTAAAATTTGAATTGAATCAGGGGGGAACTTCAAAGGTGGAGCTCGAGTTAACGGTGGACTAAGTGAATAAGACTAGGGTTGAATGCGGGAAGTTGGTATTTACGAGTGGCCAGCGCTTAGGTTTAACGTCTTGAAGATTAGACACTTTGAGCGACCAGAATGTCTTGAGTGCCGGAAAACAAGTGAAAATAGTTACGAAATACGCAAAATAATCGTGTGTGGGTGTAAAAAAATAGTTATGTGTCCATAATTTTGTTGGAAGCTTAGATTGGTCATTGTTATTTATTTTCCGTGGTCGTTAGTCACCAGCTAAGCAGTCATCCAGAGATATAACGTGGCGAATATATTGGTTTTTCTGTTTAATTTTATTTTATTAACAAGCTGATACATAGCTGCATACATAGTAATTTGCCAGTATGACAATTTAATTCCCACAAGTAAACACCTAACTGTAAAGCTCAATGCTCGTCCACCGTCTAAGACTATTTCCTGGAAGCTGACCAGCGCCTGGGGCGGTTCGCTTCACGCCACTCTGAGCCTTAAGCGGAAGCGTTTAAGGGCGATGTCGGGAGGAAGTCTTAAGGGTAGTGTGACGATGTAATTAGTTCTGGGCGAGGCAGGTCAAAGGGCCGGACGTGTCTTGACCGGAAGCCTGTCGTTTGAACTTGCGTCTGCGAATGTTTGTCCTCGGGGTGTGGATTCGGTGTTAAAATTGACTGCGTTTCGTGTAAGTATTAAAATAGATGTTAAACTGAAAGTAAAAGACCATAGGTAGACTTACCTGAAATGTATGCTGTTTAGAGACACATGGAACCCGATCAGCACTGTCTCGCCTCGCGCTCCTCACGAAGAAGGCATAATGTAGTCCATGTACTTACCTACGCGGGAACTATAATAGGTGTTTTTCCGGGATAAAAAGTAGCCTATGTCCTTCCTCAGGACTCAAACTATCTACGTACCAAATTTCATCCAAATCGGTCCATCGATTTAAGCGTGAAGAGGTAACAGACAGACAGCTAGCCGAAGTTTACATATCTACGTATTTACCAAGCTTATTATGGCTACTGATGCAAAGTCTAGGGCATGGGGACGGTAAGTAGATATAGTATTTGTGTTGGTAAAACCTTGTCATATAATTGAGCAGCGGGTATACCCGTAGGCGTAAATGACGTCTAGAGCAGTGTTCCACGCGGTGCGGGTGACTTCGCGTAGGCTGGCGATCGATGTAGGCTTCGTGTTCGAAGGATGGAGGTAACCTTGTGATGTAGATCTTAACTCTACTGTCAATAAGTATACACTTGAATTGCTTTTCACTTTATTCTGCCGTCAGTTTAAGTTAAAAGTAAAACCTTAAGTGTTCACACCTCCGCAGCGGACTGCAAATCCGCGGCTGGTGTGAAAACAGTCTTGACTGCTTTAAATTCGTAAAATCATTTTTTGAACGTAGAATACGTAAGTACTTACATACATAGGTACTGTTAATGTTATAGAACAATTAACATGAAATAATTTCATGCAAAATAATTATAGATGTCCAAATATAAGTAAGAAAAAAAAATACCTTATTCCCATATTTCAGCTCTACTCCTATACCCAAGCCTTGTAAAGGGGGCGGGTTAAAGGTCCTCATGCGGAGTGGGGGGTTAATAACGTAATTAGCTCTCAGGTGAGCGCACGCGCCGCCGATCCGGATCAAAGCGGCTCAAACCGGATAATTGGCTTGACCGATCTGGGGCGGTAAAATTTCGCAAAATAAACATGTATCTCTCTGAGTATACTTACACACTTACCTATGTATGAATACTAAGAGATGCTCTCGTAACGAGAAGATGTTGCCAGCAGGAGTGCGTTATAGGCTGAATGTTATTTATTTATTTAACCTTAACTTTTTTTTACTGCTCATAAAATTATAGTAGAAATGGCGAAGTTATTGCCATAAGGCATTCTCTACCAAAATTTTGTAAATATTTGGTAGGTACCTTAGTTGGTCTTACGTAGGAAATGGGAACGCTATTCTTCTTCTTCTTCTTCTTTTTGCATCATTAACACTATAATAAAAAGTAAACTGAACATACATTTAATAGAAAACTACATAGTTAGGTACATTTTAGCGCCATGGAAATATGACAAGTTCCACAGACTAACCTTTTTTGAGCAAACCCTCTCAGACTCGATTGCCATTGAGCCGAGACTCTTGCGCTGCACTCCGGTTACTCGCAAAGATACTTTACAGTTCTTTGAGGCGAATTTACCTTTTTTGTTACACCAATAAGAGCTCGGCCGAGTACAGCCGGGAAAACAAGTTTCTTGAATTTTCTAGAGCCGAGCCGGCCGAGCTCTTATTGGTGTAACAAAAAAGGTAAATTTGCGAGTAATTGGCCCAGTACAGTCGGGAAAACAAGTCTCTAGACAATGTCAGTAGAGTGGACAGATATTTAGGTCTCATAGCTCCAAATCATCATGCCTTGGTAACCATACGTGCTTAATCAGTATCACACATCAAACTTCAAGCGCATTTCAAACCTAAGAGAGACAATCCTTAGCTTAAAATCCAATCTAAAATTAAATCATTTATTTAGCAAATTGGTAACGGGCACTTTTAGACGTCATTGCAGAAATGAATGTATGAGCTTCCAAGACCCATTGCTTAAGACAAAAATCCTGTTTGATGCAAGAAGCAGTAAAGTTGGAAGGTATTGGAAAAAGTTCATTTATTAGAGTCTTCTGTAGTTACATAATAAAGTTACATACCGAGACAGTAAGATGACGAATTTGTTTGCTACCTCGCGGGAAAACTTTGATTGAAGGCAGAACAAAATATGGTATCAATAATACATACCGCGTAACGTACTGCTACGACGAGACTTGGCTCACTGCTCGTATGTTATCTTATTATCTACTATAAACTGATTTCATATATTTATTTATACAAACGATCTCAGAAACGGCTCTAGCGATTTGAACGAAATTTGCCATGTAGGGGTTTACGGGTGTGAAAAAACAATCTATCTCTCTTGCTGGAAAAACTCATTTTGAGCTATTTTCAACAGAGCAAAGCTCGGTCGCCCAGGTGCTATTTTTTCATTTATGGATAATGGAAGGGTGTCAGTTAGGAACTGCCGTTTTAACTTTTCTTCCATTGAATGGTGTCAACTACCAGCTGTTTTTGAGAGTCTTCTAGAACTTAAGAAATCAATTCATTGAATAGGGATGACGACAACTTTTTTTTCTTAGTTTATCAGGAAGATTATTGAAAAATATTGAACACTTATTTTTTCTTTTTTCACGTAATAAAACTTATACGGAGATATATTGAGTTGAAATGTCGCGTGACGTCACGGTTAGGTACGATTTATACCTAACGGTGACGTAGTTAGCCCCCAATCTCCAACTGTAATGCGTTTTAACTTAGTAATTCTTTGTTAATTTGATAAAACAAAAAATACGTGTCTAATATTTTTTTATTACCTGACTGACGGACTAATTAGAATTTCGAGTTCTTCACCCTGTCGTCATCCCTATTAAGGATATTGAAAATTGAAAACAATACCCGATAAAAAAACGATATTTTTAAACCACTGAACCGAATTCATCCATTGTGTCGAGCTACAAGACCACATACAGACACACAGAAACACTAACACACACACACGCCAAACTTATTTATTACACCCCGCCTTTTTCCGTGTAGCTTAAAATTCTCACCGGCCAATGTCAGCCACTCGCACTAGAGTCGTATCGGCGATTTATCCGCCGGCCGGGAAATATGGCCGCCGCAGCGGGAATATGCTATGTAAATAACTGCTATGACTTATGGCGATGGCCGAGACGGCCTGAGATGGCCAGAGATGGTTTTAGGTCTGAAGGGTTCGAGAAGGGATCGTTGATCAACATCATCAATTTTATCAATGTCATCATCATCATCATTTCAGCCGAAAGACGTCCACTGCTGGACATAGGCCTCCCCCAAGGCTCGCCACTCAGACCGGTCCTGTGCTACTTGCTTCCACCGGTTTCCCGCGACCTTCATGAGGTCGTCGCTCCACCTTGTCAATGTAGTCCAATATAATTATTATCCAGCCATAGGTAATAATTATAAACGTTAAAGTTGCGTTGTTAACCTTGTTGTTAACTTTTTACTAACCACTGAACCCATGAAATAGACTCTCGTAGGACAGTTTTTATTGTCCTTCTGATTTTTTTATCGTTGTTCAACTAACACAGAGCTAACCTCAATGTTTTTGTTATTGGAAGAAAAAATGGACTTGCTATATTGAACACTGGTAATGAGTGTTAAACTTTTTTAGTTAAAGAACATTAAGTAGATTTGTATACCTATGAAACACAGCTCATGAGAACTGTTAGTATTGTTAGTAAGTACGTACCAAAATAATCTAATATATAAAATTCTCGTGTCACAGTGTTTGTAACCAAACTCCTCTGAAACGGCTCGACCGATTCTTATGAAATTTGGTGTGTATGTTCAGTAGGTCTGAGAATATGACGTAAGCTATTTTTCATACTTACCCAAAAAAATAATAAGGCGGTACGAGAAACCCGCGGGGTCAGTGATTAGTCTATATAATAAAAATGAATCGCCGTGTGTTAGTCTGGCTAAGGCTTGAGAACCGCTGGACCGATTAAATAAACTCTTTTTTGTTTTATTCCCTGTGATGCAGGAAAGGTTTAGAAATAAAAAAAAACTGGGGAAATCTAAAGGAACAGCTAAAAAAAGAGCATTCACTTTGGTGATACGAAGTTCACGATGCAAACTAGTGTTTCAATAATTTCATACTCTGAAAAATCCGAGTCAACACTAAAAAAATATGAGTAGGCAAATCTTCCCCGACCTTCATAAAGATAACATCGATGGGCATAACGCACCGTTAAAGCATTTCTATTAACCTGGGGCCGTTTCACTTTGTAGGCATTACCTTTGGCGCATGAATAATGCAGCTCCGGACAGAGGGCGCACTCTGAAGTTTCCATTTTATAAAAAAAGTTGCCGTTTTCCCACGACTTCGTTCCGCGTAGATATAGAATTTGCCCGTAGCCGATGATATTATACTAGTTATAGCACTGAAAAAATTGGTTTGACCCATAGAAAACCCCGTTTCCGTTGAAATATCGGGATAAAAATTATCCAATGTTCAATTATTCCCAGGGTCTCAAACTATCTCCATACCAAATTTCATCCAAATCGGTCCAGTCGTTACGACGTGAAGGAAGGACCGACAAAAAAACACACTTTCTCATTTATTCATAATATTAAGTATGGACTGTATTTTTTGTAAACACAAACTATAGGTTTTAACTCGAAACGTCGGGATCGCGTTCATCTGGTCAAAAATGATATTACTACTCGACTACGGCAAAGCCAAAAGAAGGGTTATGATTTTAGCACTTTTGAATGCAGTGGACGACTTTTGGCTGAAATGATGATGATGTATGTAGGGATGTGTGTGTTCCACCCCAGCACTTGATCTACTGACCCGATTTTGACGAAAGAAGTATTCTTTCATCAATTCGTTAATATTGTCCGACTGACATATGGACTCGATATGGACTGCATTTCGTACAAAAACAACAAGACGAAATTTTCATCTTTTTGCATGTTTTCATAGAAAAAACACTTAATTAGATACCTATCATTCCTGTGTGTAACACAAACCTATAACTCTTCTCTTTTTTCATCAGGTGTGAAATAGGCAAACTGTCATTACATTTCAATGGAACTTGTATCATTTTCGAACCAGCAACGTGCGCGGGCTGCTGTAAGCTGCGCCGCTGAACGCTCCAGCTGCTCTGAATACAGCTTTTCTTCGGTTTTCTTTGTGCCGTATCGCTACAATAAAATGGCTGGAATTTATTCGGATCCAGCGTAATTATGACTCGCTAGTAAGAGCGTGATAAATCTTCGCGCTCCAGCGACGTCCGCTGCCGGCGGAGAGTTGCAGAGAAATGAGTCCGTGGCGTGCTCGGAGGGTAGTTATGAATAAATTACAAGAAATGTTATGAAACGAATTTTAGTCAATATTTACCTGTGTTCTGATACCACCGCCACCACCAACACAGCATATTTACGGCCAACTGCTAGGCACAGTCCTCCTCTCATCAAGATAGGGTTTGGGCTAGAGTCCCCACGCGGGCCCAACGCTGATTGGGGGCTTGAACACATCCTTGAATTACTTCTTAGATGCGTGCAGGTTTCCTCACGACGTTTTTATTCACCGGAAAGCTCAGTGGTAAATTTAAATTGAATTTTAAATATTTTCATAGGTGCTCCGATAATGACTGAAAAACTAACGTTTCCTAAGGTTCATTCTGCTCCAGATTCCAATCTTATAAAACCGAGTTGTAGACAAAAAATACTGTCAAATTAATCTCTGGAAGACTAAATGCAACACACATATCATTGTTATCGTAATGTTGAAGTCTTAGTTCATAGAAATTGTCGCTAGAGTTCATTTACTTACACTTTTTATTTAAATAGGTGCCTACATTAGTGGACTGAAATGATTTGTGTAGGTAAGTACCTACTTACCTAATGGTAATTCATGTTTTTTTTACATCATTGGCTGATACAATGGTATACTGATGTCATGTACATGTAGTTAGATGTAGGTATACCTACACATGCGAGATGAGTACCTAACCGAAAGCTGCGGGGCCCCGGTTGTTTATTGTTGTAGTTGTTGCAGGAATGAGGTTCCGTTTTTTTCGCCACCAAATGTTTCTTCTTCAAACAACTCCATAAAGGAGTGAATAGATGCAATACACGCGCACAGTAGATGCGGCGTATATTTTACGAATTTATGGATGCAAAAATCTCACATTAAAATTAATTATGATGATCATTGTAAGATAAGATAATCTTAACTTAATACATACAAAAGTGTGCTATATTGCTAGAGCAACGTTTACCTGGTAAGGTTGTAGACAGTTTGTGAATTCAACTTGAAACTAGACCCTTCACCAACTCATGAACATGTAATCTGTCATAGGAAACTTCAGTTGACATTTCCTCGCTGGATAAACAGAGCACGGGCCGATGAACTGTAACTGTAACTAACACCGAAGTTGCAAATCCAGTCCAAGAAGAATTTTTTGCTCGACTAGGGTCGCTGACATAAATTGAGATGTAGGTAAGCAATGGATGGTGCACATTTGTATCTTGCAGAACTGATGGTATTAGAAATATGGCGTTTGCGTGCTGGAAGCTGGAGCGACGATAGTGAAAAGCACACTAATCCACGGCGAACCTTAGGATAGCCATGTTTAGCAGTTTACCGGTGGTAGGTTCTTCTGCTGCAGAGTCCATCCGGTCTAACCCGATAATCTGCCGCCAAACAACAGCACTCGTTCTGCTGTGTTTAAGTAAGAAGGGAGGAGAGTCAGTGAAATTATCAAATCTTAATGATTCCTATGAAAAACAGAGACCACAGACCTTACCATCAAGTAGCCAGTGTGCTTGCTTGCCTATCAATGCCATAAAATAAGGCAGTCTTTTGGTTAAAATTAGGTAAGTACTAAGTACCCACTCTAGCCATGTAGCAGATCGCCGCCGCGCCGGTTCGCACGGCTATTTCCAAGCGGACACCACGAGGTGTGCGACGACTCCAAATGTTTATCCACTTTTTACTCAAACCTCCCAAATTGTTTACCAAACGAATGCTTTGTTTACCCTTCCAGGTTTTATGAAACGATCCACCTGTTGTTTGTTTCCATGTGAGAGCATACACCTAAAGGTCTTACGTTAGAAGATCTCTATTAAGTATTATAAATGCGTTAGTTAAAACACCTCTTATGGGGAAAAGGGGATCGGAAGTTTAGTGTGAAGTGGACAGGCAACTAGTGTCTTTTTAATGTTGTCAGACAGACAAACAGGCAGACAACCTACCTGATGGTGAGTGGTGACCGCAACCTATAGACAACCTACGGTGGTAAGGTGTTGCACCATAGGCATCACCAATGCGTTGCTGGTCCCGAAGATTTTTGATGACACCCATTTTAAAAAGCCCGAATAGTGTGATGATCGATTTTAAAAGATCAAATTCAATTGATTTATTTTATGAATGTTCATTAAGTACCTACCTCGCAATCGTAAAGGGCATTTTTCGTGTGACCGTCTGTCCGTACGCCATAAAACTTGTCACAATCGATCGAAGGAAGCGGGTATCGGCGTTCTGTGTTCTTCAAAGAGATATTTCTGGAAGATGGACTTGAGCGGCACCTCACCAGGTGGCCGCAGCGGGCGGAACCGGGTGTTTACGCTAGCTTTACTGCCTCGCTCACACCACCACCGGTTATTGAGTGCCAGGCATCTTGAAAGTAGAACTGATGATTAGTTAGTAGTAAATAGACGAGTTGCTGTTGTTAATGTCAATAAGCGACTTTTGAACATAGCTGCAATAGGGATGACGACAACTTTTTTTCCTTAAGTCTACCCGGAAGATTATTGAAAAGTTTTGGACACGTATTTTTTCTTTTTTCACGTAATCAAACTTATACGGAGATATATTGAGTTGAAATGTCGCGTGACGTCACGGTTAGGTACGCTTTATACCTAACGGTGACGGGTGGATTTCAAATTTCGGCGATACGTTACGTTTCGGCCTGTATAAAAAAAAGTATAAAGTTTTGAGTACCAAAACTTTTACATTCCATGGCTTGTACTTTTATCTAAATGGTGCTTCAATCAAATTCTCCGGTAGTTCAATAGTTTATTTGAAATACAATGAAACATATGTCGAATATCATCACCATGTAGCGTAAAAATCCAACCAATTACGTTTCTAGTGAAAAAATTCGAATACTAAACGTGCGAATCCGAATTTTTTTTTAGGTATAGTCTTTCGATGCTGTCTTTATAGATATACAAGAATATACAATTATTCCGTCAACAGCTAATTACAAATAAAAATATTTAAACTTTTAGTACCAATTTTCGTCATCACCCTAAACGTAGTGTCAAAGTCTACGTAGTTTTGTATACGAACGACGCAATACATTGCGAATACCCCCTCCCGATTCTTCAATTCGGTCCCACCAACGAAGGTGAGTGCACTTTGCAGCATGCGCGCGTCGAACAAAATAAATAAGAAAAGTGCAACTGAAGAATATAATTAGCACGAACCTCCGTCATTACCATCTTACGATTATTTTGAAGTAAGTACTTGTATAATATTAAAACTATTTACCTACAAAAACGTGACGTCAAACGGAGAGACTGTTATGGCACTCTATTTTCTAATAATATTAGGCGGTCTAGTATAATCTACAACTAGAGAGCATATCGTCATCACCATACCCATCATCACCAGTTCTCACGCAATGCATGGTGATGATCCTGTATATATGGTGATGACGATTTGTTAATTTTTAACTTATTTATATGTATTTTTTTCATTTTTTTATGGATTTATATATACTCTGTGATGTGAATACCTTTTCCAAGTTGATGTGTCTAACATTTATCGCGTAGTTCTCTTTTAAAGCATACTATAAAACTGTTATTTTTAAAGAATTTATGCAGCTCGTGTCATGTTTTGCATTATAGTTAGGCGATAGACGAGTAGATCAATTCACTTTTGAAGATTGAATATAATATTGTATTTCGTTGGCTTGTATTTACCTACCCCCGTTTAAAATCCATGGCGCACGGGAGTGCACCAGGCAAGTTCTGGCATGACTCACGCGCGCACGTAAATTTCAGCGTGTTCTCCCATCATAAAATCATTACATTTTTTATGACTAAAATACAAAAAATTAGAACTTTATGTCCAGTAGTTTCTGGAATAATCGACTTTGAAAATCGACAATTTAAGTACTGACTGACTGACTCATCAATATTATGGAGCACTTCCCCTCGGAGTAGAAACTTGAAATTTGGCATATAAGTAGGATTTAGGACACACATAAAGGAAAAAAATCTGAAAACTAAGTATTTTTACTAAGAACTTCTTGGAAAAGGGGTTATCATATGTTTAGGATATTTTAACCAGTTTTTCAATAGTTTTATAACTATAACTCCCTATTTGTATAGTATCATAAGGTATGCAAATTCTAAGACTACGCGGGACAAAGTCGCGAGCAATGGCAACAAATTTTAGGCAAAACTCGGTCCAATTCTTGATCCCAGTTCCCCAAGTGGCCGAAGTTTTTGGAAGGGAACTTGGATTTTTTTTTCACATATGTGTTTTTGGTGGGATATAATGTTTTCGACTCCTTTTAAAGCTGGTGTTAAAATTTCCCTTTTTTTTCTTTTAAGATTGGATTAAAAATAAATCATCATCATCATTTCAGCCGTTAGACGTCCACTGCTGGACATAGGCCTCCCCCAAATTAAAAATAAATATACTATTAAAAATGAAACTTACACATTACATTCTTGTAATAGACATACTGACATAAATTGATTTAATCAAAATAAAAATATGTTCACGGACATATTAGAAAATTATAAAGTTATGTTTAATATTAAAATATAAATAAATAAACTAATAATAAATAAGTAAGTAAAGATAAACAAGGTAATCAACGCCAAAGTTTGATTGTAGTTAAAAAAGAGACTAATTTACATAAGGGATTAAGTTGTACTAGCTATAGACGAATCAAAACGAAAAATGGTACATATGAAGATAATCAAGAAAAAGAAGAAAAAATAAATAAGCTAATAATAAATAAGTAAGTAAAGATAAACAAGGTAATCAATGCCAATGTTTGATTGTAGTTAAAAAAGAGACTAATTTACATCAGGGATTAAGTTGTACTAGCTATAGACGAATCAAAACGAAAAATGGTACATATGAAGATAATCAAGAAAAAGAAGAAAAAATAAATAAGCTAATAATAAATAAGTAAGTAAAGATAAACAAAGTAATAAATGCCAATGTTTGATTGTAGTTAAAAAAGAGACTAATTTACATAAGGGACTAAGTTGTACCAGCTATAGAGGAATCAAAACGAAAACTGGTACCTATGAAGAAAATCAAGAAAAACGAGAAAAAATAAATAAGCTAATAATAAATTTAATAAGCTAGTAAAGATAAACAAGGTAATCAATGCCAAAGTTTGATTGTAGTTAAAAAGAGACTGATTTGCATGAGGAATATAAAATTATCAAGAAAGAATGAAAATGTAAAGAATAGAAGACTGATTATAACTAAGCAGAAGATTATTTAATTATGTTATTGATGATTAAAGCATTGTAAACTAATTTGTTAGAAGAAGGTAATTGAGAAGAGGGTCGAGAGAGATATGAATAATTACATTATGGTTGATGAATGTGCAATCAGAAGAAGTTGTTTATTATTGGTTATTGAAATCAATAAAAATAATTGTTGATTTGCCAGCTTACCAGTTGTTTTTTATTCATGATAATACCTATAAAATGTATAAATAAGTCATTACCATATACATGATATCATCACCATACATCAAAAAATCATTACCATCGCATAGACGTCATCACCATATCATCCTTTAATTTTTAGGAGCTGATAACTCCGAAGCTACTCATCAAATGTTTGGCTAAATACAACCAAATTAATAAGCAGACTCCCCTTAACCATTTAGGATATTTTTTAATGCATTTTCGTGACTTTTTTTGAAAACCAATTTGTTGTATGGTGAAAAATTTTTTGATGAAATCCACCCTGACGTAGTTAGCCCCCACTCTCCAACTTTAATGCGTTTTAACTTAGTCATGCTTTGTTAATTTGATAAAACAAAAAATACGTGTCTAATATTTTTTTATTACCTTACTGACGGACTAATTAGAATTTCGGTTTCTTCACCCTGTCGTCATCCCTATCGTTGGTTATAATATTTTCCGTGGGTATAGCGTATAATAAGTACCTACCTACCGAGATAACGAAGCCCAGTCGGTGGTGACCACTGTGCTGAATACGTACCATCTACGAGTAATTTATCAATTCCTTTTTTCCCAAGAACATCGTTACATCGATAAGGTAGATAACAGATTTCTATTGAATACCATTTGAAAAATATCAAATTCGGTTCCAGGCCTATTATCATTGTCTTTTTTCTACAGTCAATAGTTTGGTAGCCGATTCCTCAAATTATCCGACTAGTGTTGTACCTTATTTAACCACGTATAAATCTTTAAACATGTCACCCGTAAATCATTCCCGGAAATCATATTCCCGTCACAACTTGCCAACTTGCTGAGGCCTTTATCCCATTTAAAAGTCGGGATGAGGTGTGGATCTGTTGTGTTGGGTTTGCATGCGCGCCGCGTGCGTCGCAAACTGATATTTATGGCCGCGATGTCCTGGGGAACCGGGATTAGATGAACTTTAGACCCTTAGCATCTTACACTTTGCGTCTAACGTCTTTACGAAAAGGAGTTTCTGAGAAACAGCTTAAACCAGTTCAAACTAGTGACTGAGCACCGCATCTCACTACATTGCTGTGGGTTCCTGCAGGGTTATCGCTACATCGCTACCATAATGGGAATTTTCAAAGAGTGTGTTGTATATCCATCACAACAACCTATTTGCGTGCCACTACAGTACAGGCCTCTAATCACGAGATGGATTGGAATTTAGTCACCAAGCGGGCCCCTGGCAGCGCGGGAAAGAGTTTGTAATGTTTAGTGTGAAATATATTTATATTTATTAATAAGCCAACTGGTTATTTTTTTTTATTAATTACAATAAAAAAGTCGTTTTTGTAGACCGGCGTAAAGTAAAACTAGCTAGCTACTATGATAGAGACGGAGACCTCCTGTATCTGCGCTATCTAATGATGTTGTAACTAAGCTAACTTGAGGTTGGCAATACGTTACCACCGGTATATGCAATGTCGTTCATGTAACCAGACAGCGTTTACTGATTACTAGGTACTTCGAAATCATAAACTTCAAACACCAGTGATTTGACCGCAATATTAAAAACCCCCTTCCATTACATCTAAAAATGCACCATTAAAGTGGAATCGAAGTGTGCCCACATAAATCCGGGGTGCCCTTCGCGCCTCATTAGGGCTGCGCTGAAAAATGCCGCCACTAAAACAGACATTATGTAGAGTGGCACAATTACCAGCCGCGTAATGGAACAGGGCTGCTCAAGGCAAAAACACCGCGGTTCTGTATGACACGCCCTAATGTGATACGTAAGTTAAGTGGGTACTTACTACATTGTCTCAAACTTTCTCGATACACACTCATATTAAACACACTATCAACGGTACTTAATCGCGTAAAAACTATTTATATTTCACGAGAAGTGACCACGGCCGTTGCATCGCGGCCGAAACGACGAGGTAAAATATAAATAGTTTTTACGCGATTAAGTCCCGTTGATAGTGTTTTAATATGGGTACTTACTAGCCGTTACTCGCGACTTCGTACTCGTAGACTTAGAATGAACCCAACGACACTTTAAGCAAATCCTATAGATTTGTTGTAGTTATAGAATTAAAGGCAAAAAATGAGTTTATCCGTAGAAAACCTGATCCCATGAAAATATCGGATAATGCCATCTCAGTGTAATAAAACATTGTATTTGTAAACGACCAGGAGTGAAGCCGAGTTAGGCTTATTTGTACCTAGGTACTACAAGTCATTGTAGAAATATTTTGAAAAGATATTGAAATTAGCTGAAATGATAATGTACTACATAAGTTTTTACAGCAAGTACGAAACAAAAACAAAAATTGAACCAATCTATCTATAGTCCTATAAAAATATTCGATTTCAGGAAAAAAACGCGCAACCCTACGACTCGCGAAAGTAAAAAGGTGCTGTGAACACGTAAGACGTCATTTAGGCTCAAAATTAACATAAATAATAACGTCATTTCTCAGCCCCGCCCGTCGTTTGCCGCCCTTTATCGCCAGCACAACACTTAACTCCAAATAAAAAATATATTATAAATTCCCGCGTAAGAGCGTCGATTATGCGCCCTTTCGAGGGTTCCGTGAAAATTATTAACGGAAAGAATGGATCTAAAAACCTTCAGTACGTCAAGCAATAATACCTGGGCTCTCTTCACGAGAAGGTTTGTACTTTGGTTTGTGCTATATTCCCCAAGCTGAGTGGTTAATTCAAATTGAATTTCGCACATATATGTGAACTCAGAGGTGCGAGAATAATGGACATATTATAGTCTGAAGAAAAAACAAAAAGTCTCCGCTTATTAACTGCAGAGAAGACTTATTGATTGTTAATAAGTATGGAATAGAATTATCAGTTCAACGTTTTAATATCGGGTAAATAGGTACTTTTTAGAATTCTTCGTTAAAATATCGCTGAAAATGTTAATTGCAGGCTCAACCGCAAGAAAATAATAGTAATTAGTATTTTGCGGTTACGGTAATTTGCACAATCACAGTCGAATGCGTTTCATAAGGTTTTCCTGTTTTTTTGGCATTTGCAAATGAAACATCTTTCCCCCCCCTTTTTTAAATCATTAGTAGGTAGGCAAACGAGCACACAGGCCTACCAATTCCTGCAAGATGAGTAGTTAGGTTAGTTACAGACTATGTGTTCATGTTTTTTTTTTCATATTCAATTCCACGGAACCCTCGTAGGTTCAGTCAGAGGTGTTCGGATTTGCATCACAATAGCATACAGCACTAAGTCTGTGTTTTAATTCGCGAATAACCGTTTATTGCAGGTCTGCACCGCTTTAATAAACGCCACGTTAAAAATAATGTAGCGCTCTTAAAGGACTTGTTTTTCATACAATTTTCAAGAACATTCAAAAAAGGGCAAGTTTTTCTGTCGTATGATTGGAAACGTAAATTCTACTAAATGCTTAAGTACTATTCTTTTATATTCACTCCAGACACTTGATTGAGGTGATAAATTATTTTACACAATTGAAAATCATGATAATGCAAGACTATTATGTTGGAAAAGTACTACTTACTATGTTGAAGTTGCACACCTACCTACTACCACCCTACCTACGTTATACGTTTCATAATTCGATTATTTGTAGGTAACATGATTCAGTGGTAAGTTGCCAATATGGCATATCCAAAAATACGTTTGTTTAATAATAACACGAGTAATTCCTTCGGCCTACGGGCGCTCACGTCGGCCGCAGGTTGGTCGTAAATATGAGGTGCAACCGCACGCGTGAAATATGGACGCACCCTGTAGGTGCAACGCCGTAATTTACATGGAATGTTTACATTTTACTTACACTCTTTCATCTATACTAATATTATAAATGCGAAAGTAACTCTGTCTGTCAGTCTGTCTTTCTGTTTACTCTTCACGCTTCAACCGCTGGACTGATTGAGATGAAATTTGGTATGAAGATAGTTGGAGTCCCAGGAAAGGACATAGGCTACCGGAAAAACGCATAGTTTCCGCGGGAGCGCGATAACTGAATTCCACGTGGGTGAAGTTGCGGGCAGAAGCCACCATTTTATATATATTAACACTAGCCTATGTCCTGCCCTGGAACTCCAGCCATACCAGATTTCATATTAATCGGTCCATCGGTTTCAATGTGAAGAGTTACCTAACAGACAGACAGACAGAGTTAGTTCCACATTTATAAATTTAAAAATATTAGTATGGACTCTACATTTAATGTAGTATACATAATTAACGTAACATTTTAATTTATAGACTCGGTTTTATGTTTCAGGGTTGTCACTGTACCTAAGTAGGTATATCAAATTGCCATATGGACGATACAAAATGAGTATTTAGCAAAAATAAGTTTATAAAAAAATCGTTTTATATGAGATATTTATGGCTTCATAATATAGCGACTCGCTCCGGCCGCCATTCTGCTTCTCGCGTTGTAAATCAGGACACGTTGCCTCTCATGACCATATTTCCCACGTCTCCGCTTTTTTAAATTCACCTACATCACGCCCGAAACTCGGAGGTGCAGAGAAGGGGACGTATTATTGTGATATATGATGGAGAACATAAAATGAAACAAAAGGTATAATTATGTACAAAATCCAGAGTCTTTGACACCATGAGGATGTGCTTTTGTGTAAAATAATTTAATGAAAAAAAACCGTCGTCGTCCAATAACGTTAAGAGGGTTTAGGTACTCTGAAAGTTGGCAACATCGCAAATAGCTGTCAAATAATTTGCTGTTTTCATTAATTTCTGAATAATATGAATTATCGTTCTATGGTTGAATAAAACATTAAGTATGGATTGCAACCATTATCATAGAAACACGAATTTTTTTGAATTATGGAAGTATTATCTTTTGAAAACTTTCTATCGCATTTTCCATGCATTTTAATGTAATCTTATCATTTGAATGCCTAACAAACAAATATAAAACGGGACGCGTCATTCAACCATAGAACGATATCTTCCTTTTTAATTCACCAATATTGAGAAATTAATAAAAACAGCGAAACATTTGACAGCTATATGCGACGTTACCAACTTTCGGGATAAACCCTCTTAAAATACCCCGCAAGTCCCAGTCGCATTGAATTCATTATAAAATCTTTGAAACGTTCATAATAGTACATTACAGACCTAGGGTGGTGAATTCGTTAATGTCCCAGATCGCAGGTGTTTGAAACCCGAATCGAAGGTGAGGGTCATAAATATGCGATCTGGGGCTTTACGAATTACCGCTCATGGTTTGTCTAAGGTTTTACGTCTTGCTTTGATTGGCCACTTTCGCGCTTTTCGCGGATCGCACTTTTTTCTACGAAAGGTTTCAAGTCACCGAACGATTTCGTTGAGTATTTATCGAAACTTCTGCAAATGATAGTCCTCACGGAAGCGACCAAGTTACAGCAAGTCAAGTCGGTCGACAGGTTAAGGCGAACGGTCCGGTTAAGTGGGGTCGCGGAATTATGCGCCTTAATTATGCAACGGCGGCTTAACACGTGGCCAGTGGTTCGGGTGCCGATTGGGGGATACGGGTTAATTATTTGAGGTGAAGAAACTATTGCACAAGTCGAAAATACTTAATTAAAAAAAAAACTATTTTTTAAAATCAAGTATTTTCGAGTTATTTTAAGCAGAAAATATGTAAGATCAGATTGGAACACGATGAATGTTATATAGGTGAGTTTGACTTTTTACTAATTTATTGTTACACATTTTTCAGCGTTTTGCAGTCGTATAAGAATGATTTTAATGTTTTTAATAAAACATTTTTAAGTTAGATATTTAATATTAAGTTTCATAATGTGTTGTACTTTTTGGGCGGTACATTTCGTGATTATTTAGGTATAGATAAATAAATTATATAATGTTTTTAATGTGGTTTTGAGTTTTTAATATTTTGTTATAGTTATTTAAGTAGGTACTAATTATTATATTATTAAGTACCTATGTATATTTCAAAGAATCAAAACCTTCAATTTGATCACATCCCAGTACCTACTTGCGTAAGAAGCGAAACTCCTTGGATTTAATTAACATTAGGTGGAAAACGCGCCGGACCCGCCGCGGAATCCTAATTAAAATAACACCCTGTACTTTGACCGTCCCATCTTGCCCACCCTGTATTCTTGAATATGTAATTGGAAAATTTACTTAGAATCTGCTCGTGTTACAGTTACGTTCTTAATATTTAGAGCAGATGTTTGTAAGAAAGCATAAGCGTTGTGATCGTGTTCTTGTTTAACTTGTAAATAAAATGGTTTCCTGCTAAGCAATCCACAGAGGTGCACGCCCACGAAAATAGTGGGAAAAAATGGCAGTTTTCCTTTCAACTACGTTATATTATATGCCACAACCGTGATTTTTTTCAGCCATCCAAATACCACCATTTAGCTGGCGGGGGGGGGGGGGGGGGGGCACGTGAAAGCTTAATATTTCACAAACCTTGTGGACTTGGAAAAGTATAATGTACACAATTAAAATTGGACTATTAAAGCCATTTTCACTGTACTATACTATTTTCAGTTTAATGCCAACTTATCTGCTATTATGGTCACTTACAGTGTGACAAATTTTCGAGATAAACCAAACTAAACTATTCGAGTCACAAGTGGTCACAACATTTGGACGCATGTCCGCAAGCCCCGGACCCAAGTTCCAGTTGGTGTTTACCTACAACTTGCCAAGTTTAGGGTCCGCGCTGACCTCCAAGTTTGTCACAATGCCCACATTTGAATAGGGCCCATTTAAATAATGGAGTTGCTATTTTTCTTTTGCATTACAATTTCGCTAAGACGCTTGGAATTAAGGAGCAGGTGGTTTTGATTAAATTGTCGGTAACTCGGAGCTTACGGGGCAGCGAGGAGAACTATTTTGTGGATTTCAGTAATTAACATTTATACATTAAATTAATTAAGATTGTCTTTAAGTAGGTTCACTATATTTTTAAACACAAACTAAAATACTTATACAATAAAATATAATATATATATACATGGTGGGTCAGAAAATATGGCAAATAATTAACCCACAGTATCGGCTATCGATTCTAAGTATATTGTATAGGTCTTTAATATTTTTCGAGTTTGTAAAAAAAATTATTTTGTATAGGATTCAGGCGTCGCTCACACAAACAATCCCATATACAATTTTTTTTTTTACCAACTCAAAAAAAATTAAAGACCTATACAATATACTTAGAATCGATAGCCGATACTGTGGGTTAATTATTTGCCATATTTTCTGACCCACCGTGTATAGGTATATATAATACACTGATCTGTGCCAATTTTTTTATTTATAAGTTATTTTTAGTTCTAGTTCTAGTTTTTAGTTTTATTTTTATTGTAACTATTTTAATTAATTAAGTAAATTTACATGCCGAGCGAGTTGTGGGTGAAAGCGACCACAGTGTGGGAGCCCAGCAACTCCAGACGGAGACGAGACAGACCGCGAAGACGACGGCGAGATGAGTTGGACTCCTTTTTGACGAACTGGCCAGGAGCTGCTGGGAATCGGGATCAGTGGAAGGGATGGGGGAGGCCTTTGCTCAGCAGTGGGATAAAAGAGGCTCCTAATAATAATAATAATAAAGTAATTTTAATAATTTGAGTGCTTGTACGACAAAAAAATATTGCTAATTTGATGAGGTATTGGGAATGAAAAAGATTTTTTTAATACAGTTGCTCAAAAAGTGCTACTTTACGTAGCTGTTTAGCGTGCGCAAAGTTGGTTTTTGCGAACTAGTGCTTTTCTCTTTTCCATTTTTGTTAAATTTATGCTTGTTCCAGTTCATGACTATTTATTGACAAGTAGTAATGTTAGTTTCCTTTAAACGTCGTTATCGACATTAAAACTTACTGGTAATTTAAGAATACGAAAACTATACATATTTCATAATTGATTACTTACCTCTTCATCATTGTAACACGTTTATTTTTGAAATATTGAATATTGAATAGCCGTTCTTAATAAGTTGTCTGAGTGAAACGGAACAGCTGCTGAAACGCTTGTCAGAGAGAGGCGTTTTTTCTTACTGCAAGCATGTTTTATGTTTGCAAAGGCAACATACAAATTGTGCCATTAACTATTATGTAAATAAAAATAAATAAATAAAGATAGAAGAATTTTTTATTTAACCTTGTCTAGCCTTTTGTGCTTGCATTGGGACTCTTCTTATGAAAATTAAAATATTTATTCAGCAAATAGGCCACATCTGGGCACTTTTACACGACACTTTCAAATGAATTTAACAGAAATGAATTTACCAGCGCTTCCTAAACACATTGCTTGAGAAGAAGCGCCGCAACAAACTCAGCAGAAGGTCTTTTTTCAAGATTTAAACATATGGATTTACATTAATATGTATAAAAATACATATATAGGTACATAAAGGTAACAAAGATGTAGCTATAGTGTATTTTTGAATATTCTCACACAGGCAGTTAATAGCAATGAGTCATCCCATAATACATCTAAGAGCCACGGGCACCTCGTAATCTACCCTCGAATTAATTATTTACTAAAACCAAAACACGAGCCTAAGCATTTGTCCCGTATTAGCGAACCTCTGTACATAGTGTCCTTAATTTAATAATTCCCGGCCATTTAGTGCGGAGCTGCCATATTTGTCTTGGTCTAAAATCCGGGTGTAGATTAATCCGGAATTTTGTTAACCGGCCCTTTACCCGGCGGGGTGGTCACCGCCGGGGTGGTCACCGCTGGGTGACCGCGCGCCGCGCAAACACTTGGACACGGGGGCTGCCCAAAGAGCGGGCGGCCCAGAACGTTAATAATATATGCCGTTGAACTGTTGATATCACTTACGGCTATTAATAGTGGTATCGTGCTTTATCACTTGTAAATAACTGGAGGTGTTTTTGAAGGGTTGGTTGATTTTTTAACTAAAAGGACGGAGTTGAGGCTGACTCTTCATTTGGTGGAGAGGTTAAGGTGTATAAAATGGCATGGTTTTTCTTTCTTTATTATTATTATTATGAGCCTGTAGTATCCCACTGTTGAGCAAAGGCCTCCCTCTCATTTTTCCACGCTTTTCTGTCTCTTGCGACATCCGGCCAATCATTGCGGAAGGCGTCTAGTTCGTCCCGCCATCTCCGTCGGGGTCTGCCGCGACGCCGAACTCTATTTCGGGGGGACCAATTAGTTGATATAGTGGCCCATGAATCGCCCGGCATGCGGCAGACGTGACCAGCCCAGTCCCACTTTAGCTTAGCGGCTGTCAGGGCTACATCGGCGACTAGGGTCTTGGAGCGTAAGATGGTATTTCTGACGCGGTCTGTGAGCTTTATCCCCAGTATGCTGCGCTCCATCGCCCTTTGACAAACCTCGAGCGAATACTTCTGAGCAAAAGACCATTGTCAAAGACCATTTCTTTCTTTATAAAACTATAATATACATGATATCTCAAGAATTAAATGTTTACCTTACATTCAATTAATATGAGGAAGTTTTTATTTTTAATGATTTATAATTTTTATTCCATTTTACAAATTATTTTACTAGTATCAGACAGTAATTTATGATTTGAATTATTAATTTGTCCTTGCTTCTTACTTAAGATATTACAATTATGTTTAAAAAAACCATATCATTTTGTGATAAAATTGTAACTTCTATTTAAAATTAAAACAATCAAATTCAGTTACCCTCTTTATTCCGCTCTATCTAATCTTTGTTCCTTCTCAAACAAACACTCAAGTCCGTCCAAGACAACAGCGGTGCCATCTGCAATCCGACAAACTGACCCTGCAATGCCCCGCACAATATAATCTATACCTGAAATAACAACAGGAAAAACAGGAAAAAACATTAAATCACTACCTTTGTTTTGGACCGTTTGCGAGGAAAGTTGGCGACGCACTTAGCATAAGTAGGATACCTGCAACAACTGCCGTAACATAAATAATAATCCGAGAGCCGACCAACGCAACAATAGCGCAGGGGAACAAACACAGCAGGCTTTATACAAATACTATCTTTTACCCGCGAGATATCGCAGGAACTATGCGTTTTTCCGGGATAAAAAGTAGTCTATGCTATGTCCTTTCCCGGGACTCCATTTGTCTCCATACTAAATTTCATCAAAATCGGTCCCGCGGTTGAAGTGTGAAGAGGTAACAGACAGACAGAGTTATTTTCGCATTTATAATTTACTAGCTTCTGCCCGCGAGTTCGCCCGCGTGGAATTCGGTTATCGCGCTCCCGCGGGAGCTATGCGTTTTTCTAAGAAAAAGTAGCCTATGTCCTTTCCCGGGACTCCATCTATCTCCATACCAAATTTCATCCAAATCGGTCCCGCGGTTGAAGCGTGAAGAGAACAGACAGACAGAGTTACTTTTGCATTTATAATATTGTAGTATTGATAAATAGCATGAAACACTTTTTTTTATATGAATTCCTTTCTAATTGTGTTTTATGTTACCTACTTAATTCTGACGTTCTCTCTTAAGTAGCGACTATTTGACAAACGACAATTTGGATATGATCTCTAAATCCATTAGGTACCAATCCTGTTTCTAAGAAGACTTTCAAGGAACTCTCATTTTGTGGAGTATACATGTTGTTTTTATGAGACTTGCTTACCGATGAATAATAATCAGTATGAAGTTAGTATATATATGTTGAGGATAATAATAATATCTTGGGACATTTCACACATATTGACTTAGCCCCAAACTAAGCGACGCCTGTATTATGGGTGCTAGACAACGATATAAATGCTTATATAAAGAAATACATACATATATAAATACTAAACCCATGACTCGAGTACAAACATTCGTGTTCATCACACAAAGTTTGCCCCGAGCGGGACGCGAACCCGTGACAATCGGAACACCTTCTGGTCACTACCTACTGAACTGTTTCACGAGGACATAAAAAAAAACTTGTCAGAAATGGTCTGCTGTAATTGTTTCTATTCCGTCATGTTTACCTCACAACAGAGCGTATAAATATGAAGAGCACGCATTATTCGAGCCGCGGTCACATCGCAGCTCGTGAATGTATGTAAGTGGCCGCGCTGATCCACCTTGTTTATGGCTGGAGTGTTGTTTTACTGCCGCGCCGGAGATTACCTACTCCAATCTACTTGATGCGGCTTACAAATAAAATAAGAAAGTATTTCTTTAAAAAAAAAGGTTTTTTTTTCGATTCAATCAATAGGGATGACGACAGGGTGAAGAAATCGAAATTCTAATTAGTCCGTCAGTCAGGTAATAAAGAAATATTTGAGTAGTGTTTTTTGTTTTATCAAATTAACAAAGAATGACTAAGTTAATACGCATTAAAGTTGGAGAGTGGGGGCTAACTACGTCACCGTTAGGTATAAATCGTACCTAACCGTGACGTCACGCGACATTTCAACTCAATATATCTCCGTATAAGTTTGATTACGTGAAAAAAGAAAAAATACGAGTCCAATACTTTTCAATAATCTTCCTGATAGACTAAGGGAAAAAAAGTTGTCGTCTCCCCTATTGATATTATTAAGAAAAATGTAAGTATCCAGTTTATTTAAAGTAGTTAGGTCATTTTACCAACCACTCATAGAAGGTATGGGCAAAGGGCAAAAAAATGGTGACTAAATAATGAGCTAATTATTAAATATAAAAAAGAATTATATTTTATTTATATTATTTTATACGTCGGTTTTAAAATTCAAGCAAATGTACTGTAAATCAAAATTTAACGACATTAAAAAACAGTTCATTTTCAGTTTCAGAATCCCACCTACAATATAGACCTGGCACTGATATCAAGAATAGAAAAATAAAAAATGGAGACGCGAAAAAAAACAACAAGATTTCATAAAAATGACAAGAAACTCAACTAATACGCCGGCCATCGACCCCGCGTCGTGGAGGTTTAGTGGGGCGGCCCAACTATGCAGAAAATTTTTAATCAATACAAATTAGGTTGAGGCACGCGGCCTCGGGCCGGATGTACGCGGCCGCACAGTGCTCCCGAGAACTGGACAAAACAAAAAATAACTTAAATTACAAATTTCACACTGGACAAAGCTAAAAATAACTTTAATCAGAAATTTAACATTGAACAAAACTAAAAATAACTTTAATCACAAATTTAGCGCTGGACAAAACTAAAAATACCTTTAATCTGAAATTTAAGAAATTTAACAATTTGACACGTCAATGTTGGCAAATCCCGATACTGATCGTAATAAAATTATACAAGAAAGGTATGGCCCGTTTTTCAAAACATTACAAACGAAAATTCACAACTCATGGCAAAATATCATATATTTTTTTTAATCTTTGAAAGTAAAAAATATAAGCACAATTAATGACTGTTAGGAAGTGTTTAGATAAAAGATTAACAACAACAACAATACTCTTTATTGAACACCATATACAAAACACAAGAAATACAGAAAAGATACACAGTTAATAGGTAAACAACAGGCGGACTTATCGCTAAGCAGCGATCTCTTCCAGTTTAACTTTTGCCAACAGCCATTTGAAAAGTTACCTTTGCTGAAGGATACCTACCATAATTATAATTATTTAATTACCCATTTACTGGTACAGCTAGCCTCTTTTCGGCCATTTTTAATAGGGATGACGACAACTTTTTTTTCTGAGTCTATCGGGAAGATTATTGAAAAGTATTGGACACGTATTTTTTCTTTTTTCACGTAATCAAACTTCTACGGAGATATATTGAGTTGAAATGTCGCGTGACGTCACGGTTAGGTACGATTTATACCTAACGGTGACGTAGTTAGCCCCCACTCTCCAACTTTAATGCGTTTTAACTTAGTCATTCTTTGTTAATTTGATAAAACAAAAAATACGTGTCTAATATTTTTTTATTACCTGACTGACGGACTAATTAGAATTTCGATTTCTTCACCCTGTCGTCATCCCTATTGAAACTTTGTCCACGCATCGCGCCGCGCCGCGCCACCGGGCGCCGCGTGCACACGCCGTGGAAGCTTCTCCGGATGAACTTGCTTAACAAGCTCCCGATATTGATTTATCGGCAGGTATCGAGCTATGCGCTCCGGGCTGAGGGAATCTACAGATTGTATGATAATATTTTTCATTGTAAATTAGCTTTTTATTTCTATGTAAGTAAATTTTCGTTTAGCTTTGTATCTACTATTCTAAACGACTAAGCTAAAGGATTTTGGTATCGGTTTTGTTTCGCCCTGTACAGCCTCTACTACTTCAGCCTATTTGCGTCCCACTGCTGGGCACAGGCCTCCTGTCATCACGAGAGGGTTGGGGTATAAGTAGTCCCCACGCGGGCCCATGTAATGTATATGTTATAACTATGTGTAAATTTTGAAAAAAGGCCTTCTGCTTGAGTTTGTTGCGGCGCTTCTTCTCAAGCAATGGGTCTAGGAAGCGCTAGTCAATTCTTTTCTGACGTGTAAAAGTGCCCCTATGTGGCCAATTTGCTTAATAAATGATTGAATTTTGAATTTTGAATTGCCCAGTGCGGATTGGGGACTTCATACACATCTTTGAATTAGTTTCCTCACGATGTTTTCCTTCACAGAAAAACTCAGTGGTAGATTCAAATTGAAGTTATGGAGGATTGTATTATGGAGGATAAGTTAAAAGTCTGTAGAGTCACCCAGTAGAATTCTGCATACCGGCTATGTTTGTTTTGAGTCTATTCGCGGATGTTTACTCGAGGGAGGGGCGCGGGGGGGGGGGATTTTATTGTTTTAATTTTGTTATTGAAGAGGTTTGTATATTCACCGTGTTATTCAGGGAGAATCATTAGGTATTTCCTAGAGGGATCGAAAGGAATTTAACGATCAGAAAAATAGAAAAACTCAAGTTTGAGTAAACTTGAGATTAATTTAGGATCTTCCTTGAGGTAATAAGAAAAAATTCAATTTGGTGATTGACAGAATGACTTCAGAGTTTTATACTTCTTTTGTTTTTGCTTATTAATTTGACTTTTATCGATCAAAACATAATAATCGGAGTCCCGTAATAATCGGAGGCTCTGCGCTCGAAGTTGTTGACCATTATGTATACCTGGGACAAACAGTCCAGTTAGGTAGGTCCAACTTCGAGAAAGAGGTCAATCGTCGAATCCGACTCGGCTGGGCAGCGTTCGGGAAGCTTCGCAGTGTCTTTTCGTCCAAATTACCGCAGTGTCTCAAGTCGAAAGTCTTCGACCAGTGTGTGTTGCCAGTGATGACTTATGGTTCCGAGACGTGGGCGCTTACGATGGGCCTCATAAGAAGGCTCAAAGTCACTCAGAGGGCAATGGAGAGGGCTATGCTCGGGGTTTCTCTGCGTGATAGAATCAGAAATGAGGATATCCGCAGTAGAACTAGGGTCACCGACATAGCCCGAAGAATTGCGAGCCTTAAGTGGCAGTGGGCGGGGCACATTGCTCGCAGGACTGATGGCCGATGGGGCCGGAGAGTTCTCGAGTGGCGCCCGCGAACCGGGAGACGAGCTGTCGGTAGGCCTCCAACAAGATGGAGCGACGACCTCGTGAAGGTTGCGGGAAACCGGTGGAAGCAAGTAGCACAGGACCGGTCTGAGTGGCGAGCCTTGGGGGAGGCCTATGTCCAGCAGTGGACGTCTTTCGGCTGAAATGATGATGATGATGATGATGATCAAAACATTATTGGCTGTGTGCGCGACGACAGCGCCAACTAGCGGATGTGAAGTCGGCGGCGCAATATGCAACTATACTCCTTGTCGACGGACTATGGACCATCTAATAAGTGGAACTCTCTGACGATTTGTGGCGTAAAAGGCTTGTATGTCTCTTTATCTAACCTCGTAATCTAAATATATAAAACTCAAAGGTGACTGACATAGTGATCTATCAACGCACAGCCCAAACCACTGGACAGATCGGGCTGAAATTTGGCATGCAGTTAGATGTTATGACGTAGGCATCCACTAAGAAAGGATTTTGCATAATTCCCACCGAAACGGGAAAAATCGGGATTTTACTTTTAAATATTTCTGCGCATACGAAGTTGCGGGGAAAAGCTAGTGAGAGATTAAGACAATAGAAGCCTCGGATAACATTACTCGCTCCAGATGTAGGTACTTAATGCAATGAAAGTAAAATAAATACGCAGCAGTGACTGTCAGCATATTTGGCCCTGTGACACGCTGCGATCGTTTTCATATCCCCCACTACTGCCTTTGCACACAGCGAATAAACAGCATGACGCTAAAAAGAGTGCTGTAAAAAGGTGCGAGTATCTATCAGTTTATTTTCTTGTAAGATTTTTCGAGTGAGAGCTTTTCTAAATGGCAGTTCGGTGTTGCGGCGAGGGGCGGCCTCGGCGCTGCGGTTTCGAACGTAGTCTGCCTCTTTTTAATATGAAACTAGTTCTTTAAACGCTCCTTTTTTCCCTGCGACTGTAAAACACCTAGATAGGTTAGGCAAGTCTATTGCTTTACATTACCATTTATCCTCTTTTGGAATTATTTGTTATCTTCCTTGTATTTCTGTAGTTTCTTTCTGATATTGATGCACCTACTCATTTTTCTTTCTGTTTGGCCTTATGGTTGACTGGTAGAGAATGCCTTTAGGCATTAACTCCGCCAATTGTATACATTTTGTATGTGCAATGAAGTTTAAATAAATAAATAAATATATAAATTACCACTGCTATAGATTTGTTATTTAGATACATTAGAAGAGATAAACTACGATAACATCCATCCATCTACATATATAGGTACTAATAATAAGTCTCTAGAAGAAGGCGCGTCTGTAACTTGAAAATAAAAAGAAAGTATCAAGTCGATTGGTCTATATAAACGACACTGAAAAAAAAAATAACGACTTAAAAAAAATACTGAATGTTTGTATGTCCGGATTTAACTCGAAAACTACTGGACGGATTGGAACAAATTTTGGTGTCCGGTACTTAGTTTATAACACTTGTCAAAATATATACTACTTTTTATACCAAAAAACCGGCCAAGTGCGAGTCGGACTCGCGCACCGAGGGTTCCGTACGAACCTGTAAGGTTTACAAAGTTCGTTCTTTACGACAATCGAGTCATAACTATGGTATTTTTATTGCAAAATGAAATTCATAACATTACAATGGGGAAAGATGGAGTAGCATAAATTTAAGACAAAGATCTTAAAAAATATATATTTTGTAATGTAACTAAAAATTTAAGGTTTTCGGAATTTTTCCTTTATGTGTGCTATAAAACGTTGCTTCATGCCAAATTTCAAAATTCTAGGTCGACTGGAAGTACCCTTTAGGTTTTGATTCCCTTGCGAGTACTTGCGAGTTTCAAAATATGCAGCTTAAATTGCTGTTTCTTTTGATTGCGTTGACATAGAAGTTTGATTTTGTTACAGCTTAAAGGTATTATAGACCTGAGTATTTGGTATGAATTTCAATTTAATACCTCTACGCGTTTATGAGGAAATGGGTAGTAAGGTTAAAATTATTAAAAAAAAATATATTATGTGATGTAACTAAAAATTTATGGTTTTCGTAATTTTTCCTTTATCTATGCTATAAGACGTTGCTTCGTACCAAATTTCAAGATTCTGAGTTCACGGGAAGCACCCTGTAGGTTTTGATTCCCTTGCAAGTGTCGAAAATTTGCGGCATAAACGGCTGTATCTTTTGATTGCGTTGGCTTAGAAGTTTGATTTTTTCACAGCTTCAAGGGACAGTAGACCTGAGTAATTGATATAAATTTCAGCTTCATACCTCCACGCGTTCCTGAGAAAAAGGGTCTTGACAGACGGACGGACGGACGGACAGACGGACAACAAAGTGATCCTATAAGGGTTCCGTTTTTTCCTTTTGAGGTACGGAACCCTAAAAACGCATAAAATTCCACGAAGATGAAGAAGAAGGGATGAAATTGCGAGCAGAAGTAGTACTCAAATACTTCCAAAAATACTTTGCAGCATTTTGAACTTTGGAGGGGTGCGGTGGGCCATGTTATCGTAGTTTATTCGTATCTCTACATTACGAGTATGTTTCTGTTTTATTTAGTGCTTAAAATGTATTTTGTAGGCACGTATCCAAAAGAACAAAAACGAATATTTGTTCCTAAAGACTAGACCAAAAATCGTAATAGGTCCTATTGCTATATAAATAGTA
Source organism: Aethes cnicana (assembly GCA_963971205.1). Taxonomy (NCBI): domain Eukaryota; kingdom Metazoa; phylum Arthropoda; class Insecta; order Lepidoptera; family Tortricidae; genus Aethes; species Aethes cnicana. Next base: position 151,880 of record OZ020280.1, on the reverse strand, counting down.
CCTATTTATGAGGAACACTCCGTTCCGTATGCAGCCTGACGAGATGCTCTAATTATAAAACTTGTTCGACCGGCGACCAGCGAGCTACGTGTGTTGGAGCAGGTAAATACTATCAGTCAGACAGTCACCTAAAAAGCCATCATCAACATTTTTTCACGAATAGTTGCCCCTTTTATCAGGAATTAGTTAATTCCGTGAACTTTTCTTTTCCTTTCCGATTTCTTTTTTTTCTAAACCTTCCCTGAATCACAGGGAATAAAACAAAAAAAAAAAACAAATCGGTCCAGCACTTCTCGGCCTTAGCCAGACTAACACACGGTAACTAATTTTTATATACGAAAAAGAAGAACATAATATTTTATTAGGTGATAGAGACAATAAATAATAGCTTATGATGATGTCAGTGCATTGCATAGTCCCTAATTATCCATAGCCGACTATTGCTTATCTACACTTCTGTTCATGAACTTACTTATGAGTACCTATATATCTCTTCTTTATTTGCCCGCTCCATTCTTTCTCTCTCCTTGGCACAATTTCTTCGAATGCCTAAGGCTAAGACGGTCAGTTCTTGGACAGGGTCGATGCGACAGTGCACTTACAGACATTCACCACTTTCGACACAGACTAGAGTAACTCCCCTACAATGTTTCTCATTCTGCAAGTTTCGAAATATAGCCTGTAGGGATATTTTTGAGCTGTGGTTTATAGTATTGTAATGTGTAAAGAAACGATGGCCTCTTAAATAACGTACTTAGCCGCTTGTTAGTTGGAAGTTTATTAGAGACTCCTTTATGTGGGAGTTCCTGGTCTAAGTGAGATGTTAAGTTTAAGTTCAACTGAAGTTAAGGGCTGTGTCGGCCTCGGGCATTCTTAAACTTACAGACCGATAGATTCGCCGAATTTAGTGGAGCATGCTTTTTATTTCACGCCGTATTTCAGGGATTTCACTTTGGCACCGTTTTAGAAGAAAAGTGCGTCGCGTCTACAAAAGTGTGTAAGCTTTTTGTTTTAAATTTTGTCGACTAAATAGGAAAACGGTATATTTTTCTAATACTGTATCTTATAACAATATTGACTGCGCTTCGAGAGACATTAAGGAAAAAACAATACTTAATATCCGTGACTCAAATATATTTAGTCATAAAAATAAGAGTGTTTCTTGACGAAACTTGAGCAGGATATAAAAAAGTATACATTTTGAATTTAAAATTCATATTAAACTTCACATCCAATCAAATTAACTAAGCATACAAAATAACAAAGAGATGACAGCAATAATTATAATTCGTAAGCCAAAACAATAGTCCCTAATCCTAACTAATGATCAGGAACTGCCATTAGCAAAAATGCACCGAAAAAGTACACTCGAGGCAGTAAGACAATTTTTCAAACGCATCCTTTTGTGTGCCCCCCTCGCGGGTAATAAATTTGTAAGAAAGCTCTAGGGTGAAAAGAACAAGTCATTTCAGTGTTCGTCTTTAGGCTCGGGGGCGGAACGCCGTAAGTGCAGATTCGTCAGAGATTTGCATACGAATTTCAATTGTGCCGTAGTAACTCAAAGGGACGGTGACAGAAAAAAATATGCACCTTACAAAATAAGTGTTAACAAGAAGTTTCTGGCTACAACTTTTTTTGTAAAAATCAGCTACCAAAGTTCTGCTGAAAATGTTTTTCTCCAAAAGTCAGCACTGAAGAGAACGATTGCGAACAATTTGATGATAATTCGGCAATCCTAGCTCAATATCTAGTACTTTGTTCGTTCACCCATATTAAGCTTATTACAATCTATGTAATAAATATAACATATCGGATCACATTGTGATTTTATTAATTATTCCTAAACGATACTTTCTCTTAGGCCTTCAAACTCTTACAATGAAAAAACGTTAGTTTCTTTCTACTCCGTCAATTTCAAATAGACAAACCTGGGCCTATATTCCAAGTCTTTAAAAAGGGATTTTGCTGCCTATAGGATCGCTCACGCGTCGTGTGAACTTCAAGCAGCTAAATTTAAAGTTCAACTTGACGCGTGAACGATCCTACAGGGAACAGCGAGATCCCCTTTTAAGATTTCGAATATAGGCCTTGGTCAAGTATCATGCGTCTAATATTCAAACTGTCTACATTGTATAGCATCTTAATAGTCTTCAACATACCCGCCAAGTCTTAAACACTTGACGTCAAGCAGTACGGGGTCTCCAACTACCTGTGCCCAGCGCGGCGCTCCGCCCGCGGCTAACGGCGAAACTTACACAATAACTGGGAGATTACAGGCCCCCAAGGGCCGGAGACAGACACAGCAGGCCACACACGACGCCTAAAGTTAGAGATCGTAAGAGAGATCTAATAGTTACAAAGAAATATTCTGCAAGCTTCGAGGTATGCTGTTTGTTGTGTTAAAAATAGCAAACGTTGAATGATTGCAAGTGCAGCATTGCAGATAGATTCAGGTATAGACTTTTCAGTTATCACGTTAATGTTAAACATGAGAGTTGACAAATGACAGATACTTGTCAGCTATTTAATACGTAGAGGATCAATCAATCATTTATTTCTTTGTAAAAGATATCTATCTCATCTAAATATTTTAATAACATGAGCTAAGTATCTGCCTAAAATGTATACAAACGATCTCAAAAACGGCGTTTAAATACAGGGCCTTTCGGTCTTTTGCCTGGGAAAGCTCTTTTTTTTTCTAACCAAATACACCGCGGTCGCCCAAGTATTAATAATTATAGGATAAAAATATATCGTTGTTGTTACAGGAAGTCATCTAACATGAGTCATGACTTATTAAATTAGTAGGTAGAATCATATCTTCATTGTTTTCAACAACGGAAAATATTCAATTAAAAAAAGCGGGCCTACTGTGTGGTCTCCTGCATAAGGTGAGGATACACAGTAAACAATAGTAGCTCGTAATGTCGGAATTGAATATTAAGATAGGTGGGGCTCAACCTCCAAGGTGCTTGGGTACAAATAGTTACCGAACTCCGCTGTAATTTAGCTGAAGGGAGATTAATATTAACGGCTAAGAGACATGAAGATAATAATATGACTTTAATGTGTTTAACAATTGAGCATTTTTGGAAACAACGCTCAATTTTTGAGTTAGAAATTTTACTTCAAGTTCATTGCCTGTCACATTGATGTAGAGATCTTCTACTATCTAAAGTCCCGCGCCTTCACATTTCAAAACGCCTCAATATATTTAAAAAGCACCACCAACACTCTCACCACATGTGCGCATGCTGAGACAGCCATCAACTATGCGTTGAGAGTGTCGGTGGTGCTTTTTAAATAATAATAAAAATATTGAAGCGTTTTGAAAAGTGAAGGCGCGGGAATTTAGATAGTAGAAGATCTCTATTATAAGTAAGGATTTACAACCAGCCGGAGAAAAATGTCCCGAACAGCTCGGGCACCCGTTTGGCTTTCGTTATAAAGAGGCGTTATTAGCATATTGGAACGTATTTTCTAATGTCAGTTTGTTCCTGATATTTTGACATATTCAGTTAGGCACTGTTCGTCCATATTATAGGTCAATGTCTGTCTCTTAGTTTACGATTATAGGTTAAGACTACAAGAAAGGACATAGGCTAATTTTTATCCCGGAAAAAAGCGAAGTTCACGCGGGAACTTTCGATATTCCACGCGGACGAATTTTTCTCATGAATTTTTCGAGAAATACAAGTGATTTTGGTTTTTGTTGTTTATTTTTATGTGTATACTCAACTCATCATTTTAAGACATTCTTTGACATATTTTATTTTTATTTCTTATGATTATTGTTAATAATTATATTATTTGTATTGTTTTTTTTTTCTATTTATGCAATTGATTGGGTAATATCTGTTTCTTTTTTTTTACGTGTACACATACTCTTTTTATTAGTTATGATATTCGTTTGACTTTCTATTTCTGTGATAAATGCTTTTTTTTTTTAAATATTACATTTGAATTATTATTATTACACTTATTTAGAATTTATATCCCTATTATTTTATTGTTATAATTTTAATGTTTAATTTTATTATTGATTATAGGTACTTTTAGCATTGTGTATGGTAATTTTAATATATAATTTAGTATTAAGTAATATTCGAATACAATGTAAAAATTGTTTGTGAATAAATAAATGCGAAATACGAAGCCGCGGGCAGAAGCGAGTTCCAGTATATGGGTAGCTCCGGGCGACAAAAGACAAAACGAACCTCTCTACCTTCTTAGACACCTATGACAGTTTTGAAAATCGTGCCAAATGCGTTTCTAGGTTAAGTAGAAATATGACCCGCGCACTGACAGGCTTCTACGCTACTGCTCAGGAGTTACGGCTATTTCGCTTCGTAGACTATTTCACTTCGCAGACTCCTGTTTATGCCTTCCCACTGGTTTTACTTACACTTGGCGACATTCAAGGGAAGTTGAGTCTTCTCGTGACCACGGCCGTTGCATCGCGGCCGAAACGTCGAAGTAAAATAGAAATAGTTTTTACGTCACACCAGGCCGAAAAGCGGGATTTACCGCCCTTGGGCGCTACGAAAAATCCCTCTTCACAGCCAGGTGGTGACGTAAAATCGTATAACCACGGGCGGTCGTAAAGAAATCCTCAGACCGCTAGATTATAGCCCTCGCCTCCGGCTTGGGCCTCAATTACCCGCGATCTGAGACTTTCTTTACTTGACCGCGCTAGGTGTGTAATGTACTATTACGCGATTAAGTCCCGTTGATAGTGTGTTTAATATTCAAGGGAAGCTTTCTCGAAATTTCAGAAATTATTGTATTTACAATTATCTCTGGTTCGAAGTGCGATAAGAAAAAGCAAACCAAGAAACAAATAGTAAAGCCGAGCTGCAAATGCAAAAAAGCAGCAAATGCAAATGCAAAAAAAAAGATTTACTAAAAAGACGATCCTCGGTGAAATATTTTATTCCTGATTTTCATTATATTTTTATTTTGTATTCTTTCTGACGATCTCAATGTGAAATTCTCTTATTTTGACATGTAAAATATGCTGTAATTTGATATTGGGAAATAAATGTCTATGTCTATGTCTATAACTTACTAGTAGATAAGCTAAGTTTTACTTTTCAAGTACCGTAGTGTACTTTTGGTTACTTAGTGATAACGAAATGCTAAAAGTTAGTACTGATTTTTCAATAGGGCTCACATTTATTTTTTTCTCTTTTAATAATGAAATCAATAACAGGCATACACGGAACGGTCGTGTAGAGCTTTGGGAACCTTTCTGTAGCTGCTACCAGCTACAGCCGTGGTGGCCTAGTGGTTCGACCTACCGCGTCTCATGCAAAGGGTCGGAGGTTCGATTCCGGCTCGCACCTCTAAGTTCACTTATGTGCGAAATTCAATTTGAATTTACCACTGAGATTTTCGGTGAAGGAGAACATCGTCGGGAAACCTGCACGTATGTGCGAAGTAATTCAAAGATGTGTGTGAAGTCCCCTATCCGCGCTGGGCCCGCGTGGGGCCTATAGCCCAAACTCTCTCGTGATGAGAGGAGGCCTATGCCCAGTAGTGGGATGCAAATAGGCTGTAGTAGTAGTAGTACCAGCTAAAAAATGACTACACATCACGAGCTCGTCTGAAATGACACGGTGACTTTGTTTTAAGGGTATTTCCTCACACTGCCTGCAATTAGGCCACAGAAAGACAATAAAAACCGGAGGCCATTGAAAATTGCCATTAATAAAATTCTCACCGAGCGATTACCCGATCGCCATTCTCTGTGGCTGTCTTTGGGCAGAGTTATATTTAACCAAAATTCTACCAATTTTATTCAAATGTGTTCAAGTCTATTTCATCATCATCATCATCATCATTTCAGCCGATAGACGTCCACTGCTGGACATAGGCCTCCCCCAAGGCGCGCCACTCAGACCGGTCCTGTGCCACTCGCATCCACCGCGTTCCCGCGACCTTTACAAGGTCGTCACTCCATCTTGTTGGAGGCCTACCGACAGCTCGTCTACCGGTTCAAGTCTATTTATGAGAACAAAAATTCTCAGGAAGCAATTTTAAAGTTTACTTTTATTTACGTGCAAGTCGTGGTGGCCTAGTGGTTTGACCTACCGGCTCTCATGCAGAGGGTCGCGGGTTCAAATCCGGCTCGCACCTCTGAAATTATTGACTTATGTGCGAAATTCAATTTGAATTTACCACTGAGCTTTTCGGTGAAGGAAAACATCGTGAGGAAACCTGCACCCATCTGCGAAGTAATTCAAGGATGTGTGTGAAGTCCCCAATCCGCACTGGGCCCGCGTGGGAACTATTAACCCAACCCTCTCGTGATGAGAGGAGGCCTGTGCCCAGCAGTGGGCCGTAAATAGGCTGTTGTAGTACGTGCAAGTCGTAATATCTAAAGCTGTACCGAGAGTATACCAATTTGAACAGATAGGGCGTTACATTATTATAACGAGACGTACTAAGTATATCATGATGTGACTTCCTTTTAAAATCATTGAACAAAAGCAGCATATGGTATTGATGATTTTATTGTAAACTTATATTAAAATAAATTAGGCACCTACTCAAAATCAGTTATTAAGTCTTGATTTGTAGTCTTAAGCATTTTTTTAAAATTCAGATGTCTGTAACTCTACCTCGCCGACTAGCGATGGCAAGTTATTTTTCTTATCTGTTTGTTTCTTGTTTGGCCCTAATCCGTTGATCCCCGGCATTTTTCACCGAGATATTGGCGACAATGGCCGATGTTGGTACAGGAAGAAGACCGACCCGCGACGCTCTCTGGAGGGTTCTGAAAAAAAAAAGAAATATCGGATCTCAATGATGAAATAATTACCTAAGTTCTTCTTTAATTGTCTTAAGATACCAGATGTGATGATATAATTACAATAACCTACGGTAATTTTAAATGCTATAAAAGCAACAATTATACATTAATTTATTCATTGTCACAAAGGAAGTACTACTTCATACATGTTGAAATCATTTCAAAAGACCTACAGTAGGTAAAGTTATCCAATTTCATTAAAGGTAGGTTAATATGGGAACCGAGACCTTTTCAAATCTCGTATTAACCATAACGCAATTAATTAAAAACTTATACATAGAAATTTAAGGAAACTTCGATAGTGTTTAAATCTTAATAAAATAAAGAATATTTAATGTGTCTTTCTAAATAACAACAAATATGGTGAGGATCTCTAAAAAATGGCAATTAGCGTCGTTTTGTTCGGGACTACTGGCGCGATTTTTCATCTTGAATCGGCGATTGTCGCGAAGGGCTTTCAAAGAATACACAAAGCCGTCAACAATATTAGCCCTCCAAGATATTGTTTGAAACCATGCTTTGATTCCTATCAAAGCAGCAATGAATTTTCCTAAACTCCCATGAAAAAGTTGGGGGCCTTTTCTTTTACATTTTAATCGTTGAGCGGTGTTAACGGATTTTGAGCAATAGCTGTATCAGGCGAATAATAATCACTTAATTGGTCTCTTTAGTCCCATTTGCACGAAGCCGGTAACCCACGTCAAATTCATACAAATAAATCTGAGTTAAGCGACTTGGTGCAAATGGGACTTAATCAATATTCAATTCAAATAACGTAGTCACTCTACGAGTGGCGAGTGACGCTACATTTTTGCAACATATACCTAATCAAAATCTCAAAAGACAAGCTGACAAGCTGGATTGTTGTTTTAGACATATACCTACCTATATAACCCTTTCTTACGTATATAATTCTTCCTTGCTTAATATAGTTGAGCATAGCGAGCACCTACTGAGATCAACTGAGATGTATTTTGTCAAAGATATAATTCCGCAAGGTTCCGAAAGAACATGTCCAAATAATAATAAATATATAACATCTCAAAATTCATATTGAACACTAACGATAACACTAGTTTAATACCTACGCATATTACCTATTAGCTAAGATTTTATTTACTTCTTGTATTATATTATAACTAACATGTTGTGTTTACCTATAATTAGTTATGCATCATAGCTTGTAAATCTTTCCATGTACATCATCAATGTATCGATGTAATGACTGTTAGTTTACCGAATAAATAAATAAAATAAATAAATAAATAATTTGAATTTACCATGAGCTTTTCGGTGAAGGAAAACATCGTGAGGAAACCTGCACACATCTGCGAAATAATTCAAAGATGTGTGTGAAGTCCCCAATCCGCACTGGGCCCGCGTGGGGACTATAACCCAAACCCTCTCATGATGAGGAGAGCCCTGTGCCCAGCAGTGGGACGCAAATAGTAGTAGTAGTAAAGATATAATAATCTAAACTCTAAGAGAGCTGCAGATAGTTTAAAAGCTTACAGCGATAGATTATTTAACCGATTTAGAAATAGTCTAGTGAAGGGCTTACTATAGAACTGATAGAACTGAAGTAAGGTCTCCCTTGGTAAGAGGAGGCCTGTGCCCAGCAGTGGGACGCAAATAGGCTGTAGTAGTAGTAGTAGAAATAGCGATATTTCCTTAAGTTGAAAGGACATACCAATAAAGGTTTTTATCTATAAAATAAATATACTCAACTACTACTTCGTTGAAAGCAAGAGCCGTGTTATAAAGCCATAAAAATATCTGCCGTCGCGGTGTGAAACGGTCCTACGTCAAATCGCTGCATACAAATGGAGTAATTTGCGCTCGCGCGAAATATTACAAACATTCCACTTAATTTTATTGTCCGAGGACGAATTTAAATATTAACATTGTTATAATGAATTTATAGTTGACTGTACGAGTTATGAGTGTAGTAACCTTTCCAGTACCTAGTCTAGTTTTTTTTGCTTTAAATAATCGCATCTGTCATTGCTAAGACATTAGGCAATGTGATTTAGAACGAACATACCAACTTTTTCTGGCCCTTTGCGGTAAGTGGTAACAGAAAAAATAAAATTCTAGAAAAACCACGACGTGGGTTAATAATGGGCTGCATTTATCAAAATTCCATATATACTCATCAGTGAAAACATGTTTTAAACCGATGAAAGCTATCTTACCAGTCACCAATTATCAATATAAAAAACAAAATGTCTTTAAATATTCTCTCAATATGTCGAGGAGCTACATCTTCATCACGCTGAACAAATAGCTGGAGCTTTTTCCAACATTGGCTGAAAAGCGTTCTCGAGCGCAATAAATTCGGCGGTGGCAACGCGTCCTGTTACCGGTATACCGTTTCACGGTTAAATCGGTACTACGAGCGTCGTTACCGATATCCGAGCAGGTACCGATTGAATCGCTACATATGTTTCACACTTCGTTCCTTTTGTCGGTTTCGTTCGGAAACTTTTATCTGTGAAAATGTTTTTCTCTAAACATGGTACTGCGAGCTCTTGACTCTTGTCAAATGAGTATAAATGTTATTTCTAGTTTATGATTAGATTAGGTATAATAAAGTTCTACTTTAAATATTTGTATCATCTCACAATATGTCATACGATTAAATTAATAAATAGTGTAGTAACAAAATTTAAGCAACACAGATTTTTTATTGGATTTTACAGATCATAATCATAATTTTCCTGTCGCTCAAGTCTTTCCCCTGTTGCATTTTTTTTCTCAAACTCCTTTCCCAAACCGGTCTTGTACCGCTCGCATCCATACCAACGGATTTCCACAAAAGTATGCTCATTGAGTTTGGCCACTTGGTTGGAGAAGCGGTCGTCATCGGATTCTCATATTCGTATAGAAAAACAATCTGGACGTCTTCGGTATCCCAAAGCAATGACCAAATGCACTACCATAAAAGGGTCGTCGCTCAAACTTGTTGTCCTGCCGACGGCGTGTCCTCCAGTTCGCGGACGCCTTCTCCCAACTGTCCATCAGTTTTGCGAGCAATGTGATTACACCAAATAAATCCATACGTACCCGAAATGAATGCATTGCTCGTACTGCACCATAAATAAGCAGCGACAAAGAGTCGAGGCAATAAATCGCGCGACGCTCACGGCTGAAAATATCAAATGTAAAATGTAAATTTAACAACCTAATACGTACGTAAAGCGCTGTTGGTGTGTTATTCCGGTTTTTATGCGAGAGAGCCAAATAAAAACGTCTGCTTGAGCGCTAGTTATGAATGACCTATGTCCCGATGCGGCACAGAGCAGTTTTCTTGTAGAATGCACTGAAAATTCGAAAGATTTTTAAATCAAATGAAGGCAAATCTACTATTGAAAACAATAATTTATTCAGCATTAATTTATTCGGTCACATACTTAGGAGGAATGAATCTACCAGCACTTGCTAGCCCATTACTGAAAACAAGACTTGATTGCCTATAGGTATATACTTTTGAACATTGGAAATATTGGAATAATATTATTATAAAATGGGTACATAATTTGATGCTCGTTTATTAATTAACGAGTAGAACTTCACAAAACTATTTTTTTCAGAATTATACCTGCTTCTGTCTGACCGAAAATTACAATTAAAAACCCTAAGGCTGGTCTATTCTGTACAATATAGTCACTACATCGTAGGTGGCAGTGCTTTGAGGCAGTTTGCGTGATATAATGCAAGTCGCATGCCGTTATAGCTGCAACCTACTTATTTATAATTGTTGCATCTGAACCATCGTAATCCGAGCTCTCATGTCTTGAAACCTTGTTAGTAGTAGAGATGTCGCGAGGAAGATCAGGGGTCTGGTTATACTGGTTGTTGTATGGCCATGGCTTCACTTGAAGCCAGAGAGGTCGGCACGGGCAATTTGGTTTTCTTTCATGGAGGCAGTTAGCAACCTTTATTGCGTTTAGCATGTCGCGCGAAGGGCGGTTTCGGCTATTCATTTCGCCTTTATGGCTTATAGTTCCACGATTTGAATTTTTAATGGCGTTGTAGTTTTTCAGTTGTCTAGTCGATTTGGTAGTGAAATCTTGTTGCTGTGGAATATGACTCGATATTAACGCTGCTTCTTTTCTATTACCGTCGTTTAGTATTTTCAAGAAAATGCAACGCTCCCTTATTATTCTGCTCTTGTGCACTCTTAAAGAATCATTTATACCTAAGTTTTTCATTGTGTTTACATTTCAGTTTTTTTTTTACTACAGCGATAAACAATTGACAATCGGAAATATGCCATTATAAATAAATTTTGCGTGAAAAAAAATATGAAAAGAACCATCAACCTGATCTGATTCCTTTATCCATGAAACTCGTCTTTAAAGCCATATTCGACCGAGATCAGATATTGTCGAAGAGATCTTTTAATTCAAAACGTTTCCGCGTCACTTCAGGTACAAATCAAAACAATATTGTCGTAACAGCTGACAAATCCGTTGTTTTGAACGTGCCGCTCCCCATTTTCCACGGCATCAGGCATCAGGCGTCAGCCAGCCTTCGACACGCTCCAAATTAAAAATAAATGACTCCGAAAATACACCGGAGTGATTTGATTAAATTAAAAGGGAAAAAACACGGCGAGTCTCCTCCAAGAGAGCTATTTGTTTGCGTCGACGACTTTATTTTGCAAATTCCTTGATTTACATGAATTTATTTCGCTTCAACGGCTTTTAATCATATTTGAATAAATAAATTTCGTTTTTTTTTTGCTCTCTACCTATACTACTTATGAACTATATTCATAGATTGCTATACTTATCTAGTATTTTTATAGGTATAAGGACTTATAAAAATAATAAATGAGTGTTTCCAATTTTAAAAATTAAATTAAGAAATATCTATTTAGCTTCTTTGCCTTGGGTAGTAGCAAATCGAACAAGTATTTTTTCTCAGCACTGGTTATTGTTTTAAACCACAATTACCTACCAAATCTTTACTTTGACACGTAAAATATACTACCTCATGAAATGTAGTTATCTACATTTCTTCCTTACATCTCTGACGGATTTTCAAGAAACGGAATCCTCAATTGTATCTCATTTAAAATACAATATTTGGATGACATAATTATCTCGTCTCTCGGTAAAGACAGACGACGATAGGTCATTGATAGTTCAAAATGAACACAAAATCTTAATTACCCATAGACGTAAATAATATAGACGCGGTCTAACGTACACGTAATATGTCCCCACTTCCACGGTGTCCAATCCAAAGTTCTGTCACCGAGCGTGCGTGACAATAAGCGTTTTTAAAAAAACTTTTTTCGAAACTGTTTCTCAGTATCTAAAAACTCGTCTCGTTGTTGGAAACATGTGACCCAGCTTTAGTGTCACGATACAAGTTTAACTTTGGATTGGACACCAATGAAGTGGGGACTGGGGAAACATGACATGTACCTACGTCAGGCCGGGTCCATACGAAGTATTATTTATGTCTATGTAATTACCATAATAATGAATAAAATGCCCATTGTTTTTTAATTACTCTTTTTTTCTCTAGCCTGTTTGAATGCCCAACTGCTAGGCAAAGGCTTCTCCCATAATTTTCCAATTGTTTATCTATCTTTGGCTATTGTTGGCCAGTGACTAGAAAACATGTCAAAACTGTTCCAGGTCATCCCGCCATCTCCGCCTGGGCCTTCCCCGCCGCCGGTGGCCGTCACATGGCACCCATCGAGTAGCAATAGAAGCCTATCTCTCTGGGTGCATGCGGATTACATTAGATAATTATAATTAATTGGTATCGCATTGCGAGTATCATTTGAGCCGGACTATTCCAGGCGTAGAGGGCATATGGCGGTTTAAAGTCGAGATGACCGCCGGTCGCCGGTCGAGGTCCTTAACGGTTAATTTGAGTCGATAGATGGCGATTTATAACACAATTAACTGTAAGATGTTGGGGCGGTGACAGTGGAGACCGGCGCAGTAGGACATGTCGCGGTTTGCATCGAGAAGTTACTTAAATATGAATTAGATATAAGTATTTTTTGCTGGTATCGGATCGGTAGTGTATTTGTGTAGATATACATGCAAATTTATCACATACTTACCTGTATAAGTATGTATGTATTATGTACCTGGGCGATCGAGTTTGCTTGGATGAAGATTATATGTGGAAGCTTATATCATTTGCTTGTAAATGACTAATTTAAGTGCACGTTTTCTTTAAGGCAGTCAGCTATCCGAATAAAATAAATAGCTAAAACCGAATTTTCTCAGATATGCGATCTAGCTAAATCGATTTGTCGCACCCGTAAACCTCTACATTGAAAATTTCCGCCAAATCGTTAGAGCCATTTCTCAGATCACTTGTAAAATATATAAATATAATAAATAAGTATACAAAAGTATAAGATATCAACATTATCTATTGATAAAACTTACTGCACCTCGTAAAACAGTTACGAAAAGCCAATGCGTAGTCATAATAATCATAACTTTACAATAGACTTAACGCTAATTTAAATATATTCCCACTATGTTATAATAAAGTTAAGTATACTCTTAAGGAAGCTCTTCAAAAATTGTCCTACGATGATACAGAGCAACTTTTATTTATAATTAAATAATAAGTATCTAGTTATAGAAAATTAGCTTGTAGGTACTGTAGATATAATCTTGTTAATATGTTTCCACGGGAATATTTAATATATAAGTTCTTTCAAATAAATATTTAAGACCTTCTTCTGCCTGAAACACAGGTTTACCCTAGCTCAGGCACAGAAGTAGGTAATGTTTTCGCCGCATTTAGATTATTTATACCTTTGTCAGTTAATTAAGATATCATAAACGCCTAGTGTAATTTTATGAAATATTGTGTAAACTTATCTACTGAATAAAATTTATTATTTATTATTATTTATAATGTGTTAAAATAAAAGTTAGCTTTGGCATTAAAGCGGCAAGCAAAATGATGAAGCTGGTATTAAAATATATGTTACAATCTCAATAAAACTACGCTAAAACTTTCGACTATTAGCTGCTCAAGATAAACAAACCGACCAAACTATCCCCATTTTTAGTGAACCTTTTCTTTCTCAGTTGGTTTTAACAAACGAAACAAAATAAAAAAAACATTACACATATTCTACCAATCTGCTAGGATGTCTACCCTCCTGTTATTTTATCTGGTATACCTACGCTACGCAATCGGATCCGCGATAGGCGCCCCCCAGGGACCCACTAAGAAGTGGTCACCCGAGGTTACGCGATGCGCTCTACATTACCCACGTATTTATTTATGGCCAGCAACTGGGCAGTTTGGTAATTAAAAAGAAATTTGAGATTTAGAATGTTATCTATGGTCGTTGGACTCATTGGTGAAATAATTGGTCTAAGGGTGAGCAAAGAGCCTGGTGGTGAGGTACGACGTATAGTGCAGCTGCAACACAGGCACAGAATATTTAATAGTACTACATACAGAATGATCACGGAATCACCCGCCTGAATCCGGCCGGCGCACAGCTCACGCCCAACTCGCTCTTACCGTCATTTGTTTCATCCGGAGATGGAGAGTGAATCGTTGCACACATTTACAAGTATACAGACGTCCTCGCACACACACAGACGTCCTCGCACGCAAATATTGACACTTTATTCGAATTGTGTTCGAAACCGTACTTTTATAGGCCGTGTCCGCCCTGTGACACAGGCTTCTATTCCCTAGACAATATTAAGAGTAGGAGTTGATTCGTAAGAACTATTTATAATCTGTACTGCTGCTGACTTCAATTATCGAAATAACACATAAAAATATGTTAAACTTAACTAAGTATAAAGAAGTAGACATAACGTGTTTGACATTATATTTTGTGTTTTTTAATGAATAACTTGTATTAATTATTTCAATATGAGTATTAATAATACGTTTGACTTCATAACGAAAAGATACATTGATTTTACAGCTTTTGTGAGAATTCCAAGTCATCCAAAAAATATGTTCATCAAGTTATCTCTCATTACTAGGGCGCCCCGATCTCCACCGTCTTGCGATACACAAGAGGCGATATCGTAACAAGATCGCGCAGTCGGTAAATCACGGCGATAGCATCGCGAGCTCGCGTCTCGCGGGAGCGGATACATCTGTTGATTCCGGCCCAATACGGCTCTGTGGTGATACAGTAATGTTTAGGTGTCGTTCTTTGTAAATATGTGAAGATTATTCACAACAGTCAATGAGAAAGAGATAGGTAACAGAAATAGAAAGATCTCTTTCTGTTCCGTCTGTAGTTGAGTTAACTTTAACTCAACTACAGACTGAAAATGAATTAAGTAGGTAAGCTCTGATGAAAAAACAGTTCAGCCAATTTGTTAAATGCCTCATTATAGATTGTTTGTATTTATTTGATTTAAAATAGGTAGAACAAAATATATCACGAAAACTAGTCAGGTTTTAACTGTATCTTATGTGTTTTTATTTGAAAAAAGTTGCAAATAGAAAATGAACGATTTGATTTTGTATCTAGTACCTACCGAGTGAGTAAAATGGAATAAAATGCAAAGTGGAGATGATTTGAGAAGGGATCTCCAGCAAAGTCCAGAAAAAAAAACAAAGCAAAAATAATAAATAAATAAATAATAATAATAGTTTATTTCCAATATCAATTTTCTTACGTTCTAGTGCATTCAGAGCATAATAACTTAGTTACAAGTGTTTCTTAATGTGAGCCCTGGCTCCCAAACTAGGATTAAACCTGTATCTTATCTTGGGAAAAATAAGAGTCTATGACTAATACTTACCTACTTGCCTAAAAAGAAAAGAAAATATTTCGAAAGATAAACATAGAGCATAATTATTCAACCGAAGTCTTCTACTATAGAAAATGTCATACGAATTATTATTTATTTTTTGCCAAGAATTAACTTACTTGAGATAATTAAATAAATAAATAAATATCTTGGGACATTTCACACATATTGACCTAGCCCCAAACTAAGCCAAGCTTGTACTATGGGTGCTAGACAACAATATAAATACTTATATAGGGAAATACATACATACATAAATACTAAACATCCATGACTCGAGTACAACATAATAATAGTAATTATGCAGGTAGTCTTGAAATAATAGCTACAGAACAAAAAATAACCTCAACTTTACTGAAATTACTGCTACACACCTTTCTTCTAAAAGAAGAACAATCGAACGCTACCGCATTCCAAATTTAAAAGTTCCGTTCAAAGTTTAACGAGTGTTTTACTTTTTTCTAAAACACTGATTTTAATGGCTGCCAACGACACGTTATGCGATCGCCCGTTGATTTACTTCTGAACGAATTAAATTTTTAGTGGCAACTTTAATTGCTTCCTCAAGATGGAGTCGTTAACGTCACAAAGGACCTTTTCAAAATGGCCGCACTCGCAAGTATTTATTTTGTCTGACATTATAAACAAATCGTTAATGTGTATCCGTGTTTGCGTTTTGTTAAGTCTGAAATTAATGACGATTTTATGTTTCTAGGTAAACTATGGTTTTAGAAAATAGAAGAGTTTTAGAGGGGGGGGGGGGGGGGTAAACTAAACAACATGATATCGTTGGATACCAAGTGTAAAAAAATTCATGAAGACTAAGTACCTACATAAAAGAAGATAACATATATAAAGAACAATTTGAAATGTTTATGTGTGTTTATGTGTTCCTTAATAAATGACATTATTTGAAATGTATTTGGAAGGCTAGACTCTTTATTTTTTTTTATTTTTTTAATGGAACAGTGGTAGTTAATGTGAATACACATATGTTTTATATTTTCGGGCTGTGATTAAATTTAAATACCTATATGTATAGGTACGAATCTACGCTAGCAATGCATCAACCCCCGTGAAGCGGTCTAATTGATTTCACGGCGACTGCACTTTAGCGGCTGTTCTATTGTCTTGATCAGCGCGGCTCGCGTGATGAAGGCGGACTGAGAATTAAATAAATAAAGTGTTGCGTCATTTTTAGCGACGCCAAAAAAGAGAGAGCGCTAATGTTTAAATTTTTTAATGATTTATTATGGCACAAACGGTACAATAGTTTAAAGAAGTCTAAAATTATACAGTACATAAACCAGTGAAGTTGCCACTACTTATTTATTCATAATATAAAAAGCTAAGAAAGGATATTTGAGTTATATGAGAATCATCTTCTAACGGGGATGAAGAAAAGTTAAAAAGTGCATTTTTTAAACCACATTAGATGTACTTAACTAAAATTATCAGATAATCCTTATGCGACAGCTAAAAAATATATAACAGAAATCTTGTCGAAGTTAGGTAGGTATCGAATAAAATCTCTCTCGAACCCCATCGATCCGCGAAATCCTCAAAAACTAAGCCCGGACTCCAAGTTAAACCGAAGATCCTGGATTAAGACCAGTTAATTAAACATAAAATTCAATTAATACAGCACCGGAGTTATCGCGTAAGGAATAAAGGGCAGATCCCTTCGTCCTAATTAAAATGTATTGCTTTATTTAACTTATTTTCTACTTACAATGACATCGCGCGACCGACTCCAACTTTTTAATCTGGCAGCCATCTTGGTTTAGCGTAAGTCTTGTAACCTCATCAAACTAAAAGCTACTCTTTCCGAGTCGAATAAGGTTCTCATTTGGAGGATTATTGGAGTTTTAAAGAAAATTAAGTGTTGCCAGGTTCGCAAGGAAAGGCGGCGCGCGCTCGGCTCGAGTCGCAAAGAGGTATTTGCGGTCTTAAGGCTCAACATTAGTTTTTAAAGGCCTTATTTGCCGCCATCACGGCGGCGGAGTCTCTTAGAATTAGCGGGAGCAATAAAATTAATCGCGAACCGAAACGAATAATGGGCTTGCCTTCGATAATGTTTCTTTGGGTGGCTTCTTAAGTGGCAAAAAATAGAAAACTTTTAACTTATTTACTTTAAAAAAAAAAAGTAATTTGACATCCGTACTGTTCAAATCTGCGGACTTGTGCATAATTTATCAATGTTACCTTCATAGTAACATATAGAATCAATGATTTTTATATCTCTACCAGTCGCTACAAATACCTATAATATACTCCGTACCACCCTGACCGCTATTATATCACGGAGACCTTACGGTATCTCAGAAGTTCACATTAATATGATATATCAGAGTGTAAGCCATCATTACCCTCCACCCCTCCGGGCGTCATTGCGCCTAACGACCGCCATGGCGCGCCACTGTTGATCACTTCGTTTAAGGTGACTCTTAGACTAATTAATTAAGTATATGGCTTGAGGGCGGGGCCCAAGTTAGCCTACTTGAAGTAAGAATTCAATGATACGGAAGTTGGTTTATAGTGTTCCGGTTAGCAGTTTTCCCATTGACATCCATCTATCTGTAGGTAGATTATCATTATGCATGTGGGTAGGTACGGAATGAAATAAAAGCAGTCTTACACCAGCCTTGTAGTTTGATTCACGCACCGTTTCCTAATACTTTGACATGGCGCAGTCGGAGTTTTAAATAGAACCTAGATTGTTGTGTCTACTGTAGTAAATAACTGAGAAATACAGTGTGTACATCTGTAGTGTTTGAAGAGTGCCAACTTCGTGAGTTTAAAGGCGTACTTTGTAACTATGGAAGCCGTGCTACCGCCGCCATCGCAGTTTCGCTTCGTTAATAACCTTGAGAACGTAACTTCGGGTAATTTGTCTAAGGAGTGGACTACATGGAAGAGTGCATTTAAGATTTATTATGAGGCGTGTGAATTGTCTAAGAAGAGTGAAAAAGTGCAAATAAGTATATTGTTGCATATCATCGGAGACCAGTGTCGAGAAGTTTACGGCCAGTTTGAAACAAAGGCCAAAACCGTTGAGGACGTGTTAACTGAGTTTGACTTATTTTTCTTGCCTAAAAAGAATATCACTATTGAGCGTCATAATTTTTTTATTCGGAACCAAGGACCGGACGAATCGGTAGAACAATATGCATTTGAACTAAAAAAGCTGGCGAGTTCGTGTGAATTTAAAGAGTTGATGGACGATTTAACAAGAGATCGGCTTATATGCGGTATAAGGGATGATCCATTACGAGAACGTCTGTTAAGAGAACCGGATTTGACTTTGAAAAAGTCATTGGAGATATGCAACGTTGCACAAATATCAAGGTTACAGGCAGGTGTAATAAAAAAAGAATCGAGTGATCATCACGCTTATAGTATATCTTCAATAAAAAATGAACAGGATGTGTATGACGGCGAGGAAAGCCCACAGTATCGAGTTGATTGGATATCGAGGCGAGGGGCGCGTGTTTATCG